>JAJMHY010000014.1:0-101281 GCA_030583325.1 Saccharomycopsis selenospora
TGATTGATTTCAAACATATTTTAATTCATTTTATTCAATCCTACTTTACTTATTTATATAGAAGATATATATAGAAAAATAGTTATAGAAAAAGACTAATAACTATCTACATAATCTCTAATACATTTTATTTCATTTCTAACAACTTTATCTAAATATAAACTTTACCTGTTTGTTAAACAAACACCCTATTTCAACACAAATACTCAATTAGAATAATGCAAATACATTTTTCAAACAAGCATGATTGATGCCAAATTTATTTTATTTCATTATTGTTAGTTCATGTGATTGCTATTTGATAGTTTCGAAGTATCACTGAAACGCAACATTTTTTATAGCTGTATTATATATATTATGACACCAAGCACACAATGCCTATTGTTCAATATGGAAAATATCCGTTATAGTGGTATCTAAGCTACCGCACCAAGAAAGAAAAAAGAATTCTAGAATTAAGATCTTAAAATAAAAAAAAAATAAAAAAAATTTTTTTTTCCCCAATACTGCAGTAATTTAGGATATACATAAATAACATAGCTTAATAGTCAAAAAGCTAGTCAAAAAGTTATATAGAGTTAATTTGGAAAATGACAACAAATATAGATAAGGATAAAGAAGAACAGAATATGAGAGCTTTAGAGGATCCTATTCTCAAAGAAGAAATTTATGTACATAAAGTATATAATGAAATAGCATCTCATTTTTCACATACTCGATATAAGCCATGGCCATTAGTAGAAAAATTTATGAAAGAAAGAGTGCCTGGGTCAGTAGGACTTGATATTGGTGGCGGAAATGGTAAATATTTAGGGATAAATAAAGATATTTTTATTTTAGGAAGTGATCATTCAGAAAATTTAGTTACGATTGCATATGAGAATAATTCTTCAAAACAAGAGTTTTCTGATGTTGCTGTTAGTGATGGATTACATTTACCATGTGCTAATGATTTCTTTGATTTTGCAATTTCAATAGCAGTAATTCACCATTTTTCTACTCACGAAAGAAGAGTTGAAGCTGTTAAATATATATTGAAAAAACTTAGAAGTGGAGGTGAAGCTATGATTTATGTTTGGGCTTTAGAACAAGAGAACTCTGCCAGAGGTTGGAAAAAAGGTATGCCTCAAGATGTTTTAGTACCTTGGGTATTACAGAAAAAGATTGGAAAAAAAAAGAAGAATAACAAAAATCAACAAAAAGAATCTGACAATGTGGAGACTGAACCAAAAAGCGAAGAACCTAAAGAAGACACCAAATTAAGATATTATCATCTATATGAAGAAGGTGAATTGGTAAATGATGTTAAAGAAGCTGGTGGAATTATTGTGGATGATGGATATGAAAGAGATAACTGGTGGGTGATAATGAAGAAAGCATAATAAAGTAATTATTTTAGAATTTAATAACTGTCTTGATGATAATTTTTATTATTTATCTATTAAATAATGTAATGCAATATAATAAAATGATTAATTAATTAAACAAAGTAGAGAAAACCAGGCATAAAAGGAATTCGGTAAAAAACTTGAAAGTACAGTACTCAAATTTTGTTCTTGTTGAATTTGAATGGGTGCCTACAATGACAAGAACACTATGAAATAGTGTGATCAAGCAGTTTAAGACAATATTTAACGATTATAATAAAAACAAAAAATAAATAAATAATAATAAAAAAAAAAGAAAACATTAATTAATTAGTTACTAATACAAATAAATAAAGTTAAATAAAAATATATAAATATTGGTGATATACAAAGGATTATAAGTCATCGTCATCATAATCATAATATAGTACTTTTGAAACCATCGTTATTGGTAAATCCCAAACACCACTTGTAGCAGCCCATAAATATTTCTCATCATCAATACCTCCTGAATTTAAAAAAGATGATGATACTACTGCATGCTCGTCAATAATATTCCGTATATCATTCAAAGGTCTGGCTCTAACTTCCACATTATAACATGCTAAACCTATATATATATAAGCCATAGTGACAAGGACAAAACTAGGTATTACCAACTGCCACCATCTATCTGGATAATAATAAATACCAATCAGATTGAAAACTTTCTTTGGAACTAATGACCATATAAGCCAAACAATCAAAAAACATATTGAGAGTAAATGAATAGAAAATCCATGATATTCAGTTTTTGATGTAATTTTGTTACTGATAATAACATCAGACTCACGCGCAAGGATATCTGATATATTAATAGTTATATTCTTTGGCGGATTTATTATATCTTCATATTCATAGAGGTTCGTGCTACTCTTATTTCCACTACCTCTTGAACTTCCATTCAACGATCTATCATTATTGTTGCCATTCCGTACTTGCCTTAAGTTAGGTCTACTGGCGTTCGAAATCGACTGTACTAAATTGGGTGATGATAATGAAGCATAAAGATTATTAAATATCATATTACAATGGTAATTATCTCTAATTATCTTTTGAATAATAATTAAAGTTCTTTATATAGATATATATATTTGTTTCCAATAATGTACTATAGATTTTAATTTTAAGAATGAACGAGAAGTAAAAAGAAAAAAAAAAAAAAAAAAAAGATTAATATATATATCAAACAAAAAAAAAGCGTCATATGTTTCTTGCAGTTACAATTTTATTTTTTTTCTTAAGAAAACAACAAATTTTTTATTTTACATTATTTTGATTTTATTTTTTTTATTTTTGGTGGTTGAGGTTTCTCTATTTTTTTCCCTTAATCATATGAATTGATATTCATATTTTAGATAGAAAAAACAGCAACAGCAATTGAAAGAATTTTCACTTGAAATATAACTAAGTTATTTAATAAGTATATATTATAAATAATTTGATTAATTTTGAAGGAATTTACTTGTATTTGTGCGTGTCAGTTAAACAAGGTTTGCAGAAAAATCCTCAAGTATTTATAATGGAATCAAGCAACAAAGGTACGTTAAATTTATTATTTTCATTATTGATAATGAACAATAAGTATATAATGGTGATTGAGTCAGAATTGGTCATTATATATTTTACTATGATTTTCAACTGATATTATTTAATAACTATTATCAAATGGAACCCTGATTTAATAGTTAGTTCATCATGTCTTTATCTCTTTATTTTTTATTTTTATTTTTTTTTATTTTTATTTTTATTTTTTTTGACGGGAGTTTTACCCATATAAACATTACTTTTCCCCTGGCACATAATAATATTCAATTATAAATAGATCAATTACTAACATCATATTTTGATAGCATCTAAAAAGGCAACAAAAATGTCACTCAGTGAATTCATTGGAGAAGAAGGTAAGTTTGAATGATTACATGCATATATTTTTCTCTTTATGCCATTATATATATATATATATATATGTTTTACTAACATTTTTTCCTTCTAGCATTGGGTGGATCATGGGCTGATGATGACATTGATATTAATTCTATCAGTGTACCTATTAGTAAGTAATTTATTTTTTCTTTTGATTTATTATGATTTAAAATCTTATTATACAAATACTAATCTTTTAACCTTTTTATTATATTAGTGAGTTCCCCTAAGAGTTATTACGAAACTCCTCATAGTAAAAATGACAATCACATCTCAGATATTTATCATACAAATCGTTATTTTGATAATAATAACAATAATAACAATAATAGCTTTGGTCATAATAATTATCATTACAACAATAATAATAGCAATTACAGATATAGCAATAACAATAACGGTGGATATAATAATTATAACTATGGAGGGAACAGGTTCCTGAACAATAATAATTATGATCGATTTGAGCATCATAATCGCCATAATAACTTTGATAGATTTGATAATAGTCCTGTAGAGTTTTTTGGAGCCAGGAGAGGCAATAATGATTTTGCACCAAGTCAGGAACCTCCTTTATTACCAACTAATGTGGAGCCTCCTTTTATTCTTAAGTTTTCTAATTTAGCTACAAATTTCACCAATGATTCACTTCTAAAACTTTTTAATAATTATTTAGATATTATCGGAAAGCTTCCTGATTTTATCAAGGATAACGAAAATTACTTCAATATTAGTTATCAACCTGGACGTGGCATTCGCCTTAAAAAATTTAAATTATTCTGGGAACTTCGCAATGAAGCTGACAAGAAACAATATAATACTATTGATGAATTTAAAATAAGAAAAATTGCATTTGTGGAATTTAATAACTTGGTTGATTTGAACATAGCTATTTTTTGGAATCAACAAGGGATTTTCAATCATGATATTTTAGACTATAACGAATATTTGAATGGTAACAAAACCCAATATGACAAGTATAATGAAGAAGACAGAAGGGCCAAATTCCATGATAGAATTGAAATATCATTAGCAAATCGTGACGACTTTAAAAATTATTCAAGCTCAGAAGAGTACCAACTGTATATTACTAGTGAGTATCATAAATTACAGAAGCATCAGCATCACGGTTATCATCGATCAAATGAGAGAAGATATTCTAACTCCATCTATTCATCTGTATATAATGGTCCCTCTTCACCAGAACAGCACAAAAACCAACAGAACGAACCTTCATTGAATTATTCAAAACCAAAGTCTAATCCGTTTGGCTTGGCGAAACCTGTTGATACACTTTCAAAAGAATTAGAAATTGAGAAGATTATTAATAAACATGCAATCAATGATACTACTTTCCAGTTAGGTATTAGTGATTCAGAATTGCCAATAGGAGATAATAATGATACAAATATTTCAGATGATTCTGAGTCGTTATTGGCTCCGGGAATTTCAAGTATATCAAAATTAAATAGACTGCATTTTAAAAAATCACCAAGGCTTATTCTTCTGAAAACAGCAACTATAGGTAAAAATCAACATGTATCTGAAGTGGTACAAGAAAAAATTAATTCGGCTACCGTAGCCCCAGGCTTAAATTATGCAGATGTTCTTAAAAATAAATTTGAAAAACCAGCTACTCAACACAGTCCTGGATCTGTCCCTAGTAAAATATCTAGTAAGATATCTCATAGATCTAGCAATATAGGGTCTCCAGCTTCAAGCAAAGCAACATTGGTAACACCTCCAGAACCAAAGAGTGATACTAATAGTGGTTCATTATTGCCAAGAGATCCTTCATCTGTTTCTCCTGAGCCATCGTCTGGGAAATACTCACTTGAGCCTACTATTTTCAGAACCAAGTCAGAAGAGACTAATAAACCTTCATCAATATTTCTTCATCAAGATCAATATAATGACTACAAAAATAACAATATACAAAGAGATACTTCTTTCAAACCTACAATATTGAAAAGGGATTCTTCTATTGCTCCAAAGGATGAATTGTTGAATGCGCCTGTAGTTACTAAGAGAACAAATGTTGGGAAACCACAAGATTTAACGAAACAAAATACTGTCTCTAATAATCCCGAAGAACCTCAAAATAAGAAAATTACTGATCTTCAAAAGGAAAAGCAGAAGGAAAAACTTGTTCCTAGTCCCGCACCATTATCTAATCCATGGGTTAAATTAAATACACCTGCACAAGCGAAGCCTGCTAAAGTGGAAAAAGTGAATGAATCAGAGAAGTCGATTAATGTTAGCAACAATAAGAATGATAAAAACAACATCAAGAAAGAGGAAAAAGCTAAAAACATACCTGCATCAAAATATCAAGGAACATCATCTGCCAATGACAAATATTCTTCTTCAGTGAAGCATAAAGATAATAAGAATAATGAGGAAGTTTCTGCAAGTGATGATAGTAAACCTACCACTTCTGAGAATAAACTATCATACTCAAAGTATAATAAACCTAAAAAGAGTGTCTATGTACCATCTAAAAATCAAACAATTGTGTCAGCTGATAACGATTCTAAGGTTAAACATGAAGCTAAAAAAGAATATTTGGATAAAAAATCGACTAACAAGGAACACATGAATAAAAAATTAAGTAATGGTAAAGATAAAGCTTCTAGTGGTCGTGTCTCAGAGAGAAATACCCGTAATTCTAACAAAAAGAGAAACTCTAAAAATGATGGATTCGGTAAGAAAGTGGATCACTTAAATAACAATAATGATGTTGAGACTCAAAAGACATCACAAACTGAAAAGCCTTCTAAAGATAAGGATAGCAAAGCAAAGCATGGCCATAATCGAGAAAGAAGTGAATCATCAAAGTATGCTCCAAGCAAATCTATTGGTACATTTAATACTCATTACTATAATCCAAATTTTAAAAATGGTAAGAATATCATTGCTGATTCTAACTTGAGTACAACTGAGAAAAAGTCAACTGAACCTGCTCCAGTTATATACCCTATTAAAAATACCAATTCTTCTAAACCAGTTAACCCTGTTTTAGATACTATTAGTAGTAACAATTCCAGTAATGGAGCTAAGCAAAACTCCAGGAAAGATACGAAAAAATCAGAAGTCAAAGAAACCAAACGTGATAATAAAAAGAGCACTAAAAAGAAGAAATCTTCAGTATCAGCACCCTCATCGGAAGCAAATGTTGCAACTGAGAAAGCATCCAATAAACCTTTAGAGAAATCTTCAACTGCAGAAGTTATAGAAACGGATGACATAACAACGGCAGATTCTGAAAATGATGGTAAGTCAAATACAGATACCAAGAATAGATCTTATGGTGGCAGAGGAGGCAGGGGTGGATCTAGAGGTGGAAGAGGTGGAAGAGGAAGAGGTACTAGAAGAGGTGGATCTAGAGTTAGTGGGTCACCAGGTGTGTATTATGCTAAAACCACTATCTTCAATCATCCTTCCTAACCAACCACTCTGCTGACGCAAACAGATAGTACTGACAAATGGTTATAAAATTTTTTTCATGTCATTTAATGAATATAATTGAAATATAAAAGTAAAATATGTATAGTTTATTATACCCTGTAGTATTAAACATGTAAGGAAGATTTAACATACACACATCTAGCAAGAACCAATGATACATATCATATCTACATCTAATAGTTCAATAAAAAAGTATTTGCTTTTAATGAAAATAAATAAATGAATAAAAAAATATATAAAAGGAAAAAAAAAAGAAAAAAAAAATAGGATTAATATAAGTATATAAGATATAACAGAACAGAAGATCAAAACAAATTTTTTTTAAAAAAAGGTAAAGAAAAAAAAAGTAATAAATAAGTAATAATGATACTAGTAATAATAATAATAATAATAATAATAATAATAATAATAATAATAATAATAATAATAAAAGAAAAAGAAAAAACAACAAAGAAAAATTAAAATAAGAATAATAATAATAATATATAAAATAAAAAAATTAAGAGCATAATAAAGATCAATACATTATGGTATAATTAACCACTAGTAGAAGCCAGCTGATTTAGTAAGTTATTATTGGCATTTTTACGTTCATTTTTGCCCTTTTTCATAAACTGTTTTAATGCAATTGGATCTAATGGATCTAATAATTCAAAAGAACATAACAAACCTTCATTAACACTCATGACTGCACCCCAGTTGTCAAATTCACCACAATAATTAGGAGCACTAAAAACCGTGACAAGAGTTCTATCATTAAAGAATTCATAACCATCTTCAACCACCATATGAGCACGGCAAACAAGATCAAAATTGAATTTACTTAAGAATTTATTGATAGCCGTTTTTGAAAAACAGTATGACACACCACGTTCATTATCTTCCCATTCATTGGGAGTATCTGCAGGATCAGACCAAAGTAAATCATTCAAAAGACCAAAGTCAGGAACATCAGTCGGTCTTTGGATATTTCTAATTTCATCCATTGATTGTAAAGTAGGCGAAAGACCACCATGAACACAGAAAATTTTCCCTGCTACGACTGCAGTAACCGGTAATGTATTAAAAGTATCCACAAAGGTTTTCCAAGTTTTAATGTTACATCTTCTTTTACATTCATCATAAAACCCATAGACTCTTGTCACACTAGCACATTCATGATTACCACGGAGTAAAAAGAAATTTTCGGGATATTTGATTTTATAGCATAGAAGTAATAATATTGTTTCCAAAGATTGTTTACCACGGTCAACATAATCACCCAAGAATAAATAGTTAGCAGCAGGGGGGAATCCACATTTTGTGAAAATTCTAATTAAATCACTATATTGGCCATGAACATCACCAACGATTTTAACCGGTGGTGATAATTCTAATAAAGAAGGTTGAGACAAAAATATTTCACGGGCAGTAGAGCAAATTAAATGAATTTCAGAATTTTTTAAGCAAACACTTTTCGTACGTTTACCAGAATAACCAGCATCTAATAAACGTTGAATAAGATCCTCAACATCTATGGTATTTGAACTAGAATTAGTATTTGACGGAATTCTAGAGTTTTTGTTTGAAGATGGTGAAAAAGTGCCTGCCGCAGTTGCAGATATTGAAGTATTAACAGAAAGTTGAGAAAATTGGTCATTAAGATTAGATTCACTGTGATTATTAATCCTGATATTGTCCGATGTATTATTTTCACCGTTATTATTGCTATTATTATCAAAATTACCGGTTCCGTTTTCATTATTATCATTACTATTCCCCTTTATACTTCCCGCCAGTCCATTACCGTTACCATTATTATTATTATTATTAGATTCCACACCCTCTATTATGCTGTTGGCATGACCGTTACTATGAATAGAAGAATTTGAAAAACTGTTATGTCGACTTGAGCTTGAAGGTCTGGTTGGATGATTAGTAGTATTTACGTCAATATCAGTAGATAAGGCCACCGTAGAATTATTAACACTATCACGTCTTAACAATATTGGAGTTTTCGGTTCAATCTGAGCCATTGATGGAGGTAAATTAAAAGAGCTATTAGGTTCAGAGTCGACGTTATTGGCGACACTAAGTACTAAATTATCGTCTGTAGCTATAGTATTTCCATTGCTTATAGAGGCATAGTTATTACCAGAATATTTGCCATCAGCTTTACTTTCAGAGTTTTCAAGGCCAGAAGTAATATTCTGACTAGAATTTCTTCTTGACGCTATTGGAGCAGAACCGAGGTCACTGACTGCAGTTTTAAATGAGGCAGCATCATCGTTACTATAATCTTTCCCCTTTGAAGAACGTCTCGATCTAGTAGACCTCATAGATTTTTGAGAATTTGATGTATCAGTTCTTGTAAATTTAGGCAAATTCTTGCCTCCTTTTTGTTTAGAACCACTATTACCCATTTTTTAAGAATATTGATTAAAAATATCGTATGCTTTGATTTGTAATATTGATAAATGGAACCAATGATAAAAGTTCAAAAAGGAAAAAAAAAATAAAGAAAAGATAAAAAATAACACAAAAGAACAGATTGATTATAATAAATGAGATATTTTTGTCTTGAAAAATTAATACTCTTTTACTTCTTTTCTATTTTTTGTTTTTCAACAATAGCTAGTAATTAGTTGTTATAGTTCGTGATATCTTTAAGAAAATAGATTAAATTAAAACAAAGATCTCGAAACTATTAATAGAAGAGAATAGATAAAAAATTTTCTGTGGAAAAAAATATAAAAAAGAAAAGCACTGCTAATATTAATAGAAGTCTAATAAATAACTAAGTCTCAATATTTAAAGATTGTTTTATTAAATATATACTAGAGATTTTTCTATATAATTATGAAGAGTATGATGATTATTGATTATTGAATATTATGATGAAGATGATGATTATGTCGAGTAATTAATGAGATTGGATGACAGTTAATTAATTCATTTTGTTTTTTCTTTCAAATTTTTCTTTCAATTTTTTTTTGTTTTTTTGTTTTTACTCTATTTTGGCGAAACTTCCAACAAAGAAAGAAAAATTAGTATAGCCCTGTACTTACTAAGAAAAAAATTTTTTTCTTGTAAGTTAGTACTAAGAGCGGGAAAAATTTTTAAGTTATTGCTTTCAGTTTAACTTGCTCGAAGTACCCTAGGCCAGGTATAGCTCTCGCTACTTGGCTAATGTGGGGACCTCTCTGAAACGATAAACCTAAGAGTCCTTCATTCTTTCATAAATTTTTCCACTAAATTAATTAATGATATAGTAAATAACATCAAGGGTTGCATATCGATAGACATACCTATATATTTCTACTTTTTTTTCTATTCATTCTTTATTTTGTCATATAGGTTCTTAAAGTTGTGTTATGGGCATATGAGGCCTTTGATACAACAGTCTGCCTACCCTTTCATCTTGGTTGTATCAAACAGAATCATTGCATCTAAACAAAAACTCCCTCAGACATCAGACACACGCAGTTTCTCTCTCTAAGGAAAATGTGAAAAACAAAAACCAAAAAAAAAAAAAAAAGAAAAAAAAATTATATATATCATTTTCAATATATATGTTTTAATATTATTATTTGTCAATTACTCGGCTTGAAAAATATCTAATAAAAAAGAAATAAGCATTAGAATAAGAACAAGGATACAAACAAATAAAAAATGTTTGCTCAATCAATGCAAGAAAGGCATGATAGAACTATAAGATATACTGATTTTGATGCTTTGTCAGCAAGAAAATCTGCTACCAACAAAAAGTACTTCATTGATCCCTACATCGATTATATAATAAGTGGTATTAAAGTTAACCTACCAATTCTTAATCCCACTTCATTAGGTGTTAAGCGTGTGATTAATTCATATTTTAAAGATCAAGCTATTAATTCAAAATTTCCAATAATAAATAGAGGAACGTATCTTCGAACTAAGGCAATTGATCGCTTACTTGATAATTTCTTAACTAAAACCAATAATAATAGTGCTGGCGCTAAACCTCATTTTCAAGTTATTTCTTTAGGCGCGGGTTCTGACACTAGATGCTTCAACTTAATACCTAAATATAAAGATTCTTTAAATTACATTGAAGTTGATTTTCAAGATTCCGTTAAATTGAAATCCTCTATAATTGCTAGTGATCCCCGATTATCCAATCCATTAAATTACAATAATGACCCTGCAAATTCAAATAATTTTAAAAAATTAAAAACACAATTAGAGAGTAAGGATATTGCAGATCTTCCAGAACAATTGCATATAAATAATTATCATTTAATTTCATTAGATCTTAGAGATTTAACTAAGTTAAAAGAATTTATTAATAACTCATCTTTTGTTGACCCAAATATACCCACAGTGATTATTAGTGAATGTGTTCTTTGTTATCTTGATAATAAATCATCAAATGAAGTTATTTCTACAGTTTGTAATGCTATTAAATCTGGGGCGTTTTTAATCTATGAACCACTCAGTCTCAATGATAATTTTGGTGATATTATGACAACTAATCTCAATACTCGTGGTATCACATTAAATAATTTACAATCAATCGAAAGTGAAAAGTCTCGTTTTGATGAGTTATTATCGGCATCAAAGAAATCCGTATATGTCAGTGACATGAATTTTATATACAATAGCTGGATAGACTCTGAAGAAAAAAATAGAATATCTAGATTAGAATTACTCGATGAATTAGAAGAATGGGTATTATTATCCAAGCATTACTGTTTAGTTTGTGCTATTTGGGATTCCGGTACAGATAATAATAGTATTTCTTTCATTGAGACCAACCAGCTAAAATGGCAACTATCTTGAATAATGTTTCCGAAACAGCCTTATTCCGACAATTCTTTGCTCTTTTTTCACTTTTTTCGCGAGTGACTGTATAATTTTTTTCTCTTTTTTTTCCGGTTATTTTTTTTTTATTTTTTTTTTTTTTAATATTCATCCATTCCATCTATTTTATATTTTAATCAATTAATATTATATATATTATAACCAAATAAATTACATATATTGTTCAATAAATGCGTTGATATTTATAGTCAACTAGTCTTTTTTAAATTATTCATATTACCAATTAATAAACAAATCAGAGTTCAATACTCAACAATACATTGAATAAAAGGATAGATATTATTTTTAGTTTTTTTGTTTTTTCAAAATATACCGCAATATTTATTTTCTTGCAATATAGAGAAGGCTATTTACAATAGTATATCAAGAACAGTTTAAGTTTAAACTGATCAATTTTTCTCGAAGATAATCAAATTAATTAAATATGGTGGACGATATATTAGATCAGCCGTCAACTATTACAGATCAAAAAGTGAAAGAACCGCCAAAAGATAAATCAAACCAACGACAGCAGTATTATGACAAAGATATGGACAAAGAAACCAATATACCTCGGCAACAGTCTCCGGTGAGACATTGGTCCAATATATTGATAATAGCACTAATTATTCCAATGCTATACTCAATGTACATCAGTTCATATCAACAGATATCTAATTTCATCACGTATATTATATCTAATATTAATTTAGATAGTACCAATTTTGACACTATTTTCAAATATATTCAAATTTCTTTGGTAATGCCAATAATATCATCTGTATTTTTCATATTACCGCCTCAGCTCTTTGCAATATTCAATCTCAAAAACTTATTGGCACTCAATTCTCTTAAAGAGAATATTGTTATAATCATAGTATCGTTTATAACGTCATCATTTTTCTCTTATATTTTTAATAATATTGATTTAACAAGTCTATTTATTGCGTCAAGATGTACAAAGTTTCTAAACTCAAAGATCCAAAAAAAATTTAATAATCAGAACTTATATGTGGTTATGAATGGATCATTTTCAGTTTCTTCTTTTAATAAATTTACATTTCAACTTTTCAATCATAGAAGACTTTTAGTGGATATTAAAGTCGATTCTTTTCAATTTGGTAATTTGCTCTTGCAAGCGATGAATTTTTCGTTTCATTACGTTTCTAAATTTTTAATAACGAGGATATTGAAATTAGACGAGTTTTTTTTTAATATGTTGAAGAATTCTTTTAACTATATTTACAAAGCAATTAACATATGTTTTAATATATTATTGGCTATACCTATTCCTTTGATGTCATCGTCACCTCAAGTCCAAGATCCAAATATGCCAGCACATTCCGGTCAAGTAGTTAACACTAATATTCAAGAACCACAGACACCTTCTTTATTCATGATGGGTGGTCTTGCACCTCATGTGCACAGTCCCCAAAATCCTGGAATGGGTCCTTCTGGAATGCCTGGCATACCTCATCATCGTAGAATGGGACCTCGCGGTATAGGGGGTGGTAGAGGCAGAGGTATGGGAAGAGGAAGAGGTATGGGTATGGGTATAAGAAGCTCACCATTGAATAGTGATCCCGATGGCGTGGAAGATGCAAGGGCTATGGGAGGTGATAGTCACTTAAGTGGTTTAAATGAAAAGAATTTAAAGAATGATGCAATAATGAAAGGTGTATCGATTAAAATTACCAATGATTTTTTCAAGTATTTGGCCAATTTTAAAAATAGCTTTCAAGAAGATGATCTTAAAAGAGCCACGGCCGATAATTCTTTGGTCAAAAATTTTATCAATTTCTTACAAGTTAATTTACTCCCAGATGAAGTCCTTGATTTTATTTTTGATTCACATTTAACGATTAGAAACATTAAGTTAGACTTACCTGATATAATTAAAAAAGTGCATGGATTAGCTACTTGTGTCAAACCTAATAGTGATTCTTCTACACCTACACCTAGTTTTAAGTTTAACGAGAATATAGAAATTCAGAAGAATAATCAAAAATTAAAGAAATTATTTGAAAAAGTTTTTAATTTTGAAGAATTTTCAAAATTTTCCGATAAATATCATAATAGTAACTTTAGCATCAAAACTGATATTAATCAAATCTTTCAATCAATTAAAAATCGTCAAGACTTTTCGGAAATTCAAGCACATTTAAGTCAAATATATAATATCCTTAATGCTGAAACAAATGAACCAACTGAACTGGAAACTACAGCCGAGGAAGAAAAACTGGATAGTCCTGATTATAATAATGATAATGACAATAGTAAAGTAGCAGTTTCTGCTTATATGCATATTAGTAATAGTATTAAAATCTCTAATTTCACGATATCATTATTCTCCAATATCGAATTTAAGAAAAATTTGAAAGTTTGGCTTTCAGAAGCCATATTAGCATCTAATGTTTCTCTTTCTGAAGATGGTGTTGAAACTAAAATTAAAAATAAGAAAAATGAATGTGATAATTCAATTGATAAAGGAATCTCAAATAAAGTTTTAGAAGTTAAAGAAACTTTGTTTGATGATATATTACTTGATTTTAATTTCTTAGTGAAGAAGGCAACAAAAGTTCATCAGGAGAATCAATTAGAAGGATTTAAAATACCCCATGAGTTTTTTGATGAGTATTATATTTCTGCTGTTAATACACATATCAGACTTGGGAATCTCACGCTTCCAATGCATTTGTTTTCTTACAAGATTAATTCGAATGATCAAAATCCAGGCAATACCAGTAAACCTGTTAAGACTAAATCATATATGAAGCTTATAGAAGATGCCTCTAAATTTATTGATCTTTTTGGATTAATTGATATCAAGCTTGTTAATACAAAGATTTACTACAAATTTGTTAACTACAACTTTGATGTTAATAGCGCATCTATAAATGAGATCTATACAGATGACTACACATTGTCATTCTTAATTAATAACTTCCTTATGACATGCCGTAAAATTGTTAAGCTGAATGATGGTAACTATTTTGAAACAATTAACTATTCTAATTTAAATATAAGCAACACACCCAAGGCTAAAGTGTCAGGAGGTTTTTCAAGATCGGTCCTATTAACTCATGAAATTTTGTCATCATTAACTAGTGTCCAGCTCAATTTTTCCGAATCTACTGTTTGCTACTTACCTTTGGCATCCGGAAGTACACATACTAATCTTTACCAGTTATTCAATTTACTTTTTAGTACCTATTCTTTAGTATCAATGAATAGATTAACACCAGAAGTGTTCGACTATATTTACAATCAAGGTGGTAGTAACTATAAATTTTTAACAAATATTGTGGTTAATAGCCCATACCTTAACTTTTACCCAAGACATATTTATTCTTTGATTTTTCTTATAGGTTACATTAAAAGAAAGAAGCTTGTTGAGCTTGTCACTAATTCTGATAGTTATGACAAATTTGGAGAGTCAGAAACTCCAGATGATGGTGTTAATCGTTTCATTGCTCGTGCTCTATCAAATATGCCTGCTGATGTTGATGCAACAATTGATTATTATTCTAATTGGAAAAATATTAACACAATTAGGGAAAATTTAAAATTAGTGGTTCATTTATTGCCTACTTTAGCTTTGAAAACTTCGATTTCCGATATTTTCTTCAAGATCAATACTGCTCTTGATTTTGGTGTCACTACTGATAAATTGACTTTGGTCTCCAAAATCGACAAGATTCTGTACATTTTAAATTCTACCAATTCAGATTCTTCACCTTCCATTGATGGTAATTCCTATGAAAAATTATCAGATGATCTTGTTATAGATGGTGCAGCGGCCGTTGATGCTGCAGATACCGCATATGTGGATACTGCATCATTCATTGAAGTTAGAGATAATTTCTTTAGATCATTTAAATCATTATTATCAATTGATTCCTTTATTTGTAAAAGTTATGATGATAAACACATCATGAGAGAAAATACTGATTCTTTAGTATCTTTCCCAGTTTTCCATTTCAAACAATGTGAATCATCAAATGACATAAGTGTTAGTTATTTTGATTTTGGTAAGAATAACACTCAACTATCTCAATTATCAACTGCTATTGAAGAGAAGTTCTGTTCATTTCAAGAATGTCTACTCTATTTCATTGATATTAGTGCTAAGAATACATTTCATTTAACTAAAACAGTTATCAATTTAACCAAGAAGGATGTCATGTTTGGTCTCATAGAAACTTTAGCAATTACAAACCAATTTATTCAATTTCATAAGGATAATATTCGGTTGACCGAATTTTTTGAACTGCAACATATAGGTGAATCTAATCGCAAACATATTCACCAAGATTCTGTTCTGAATAATACTTTATCGCACCAGCATTCCGTGAATAGCTTTAAAGAATTAATGCCGATTTTAATTGATAGCAAATTTCATTTAATTCTTGATGGGTTTGTCATATCGATTGCATCTAGAAATATTTTACCTAATGTTAATGTAGCAGATTCTATTACAGGAAATACCTGTGATCTATCATCTGGTTTACGTGGATTTCAATTTTCTTTGCAAAATATTCAAATTGATTTAATCAAAAATTTAAATATCAATACTACTAATAAAAGAGATATTGATTTAAGCATTGTTGCCAACGAATTGAAAGTGTTCACTATTCATGAGAGATCTCTAACTTGTATTGCTTCTAAACCACAAACTTCTCAGCATCTTAATATTCCAAGCTTACATTTCCAATATAATGGTGTCACCAATATTTTGAAAGTACCTGATTTAGATATCATGATTGATATAGGGTTTATTTGGTCGATATTTTCTTTTAAGTATGTTTTAATGGTTTTAGTTAATGAGCTAAAAATCAAAGGGACTTATAAAACACCCTTTAATTTTAAGAAAAAATCAATGGAAAGTCCAATTAAACCAGTTGATGAAACTTTTACCTTTACTGCTGCTAATGAACCTTCTCCAGTTGCAATAACTGCCTTTTGGAAATTAATTATCAATCATGCTGCTATTGATTTGCAACTTCCTAATGATGATGTGGTGTTGTATTTCTCAATTAATTCAATTATGCTTTCCTTGAAGCCGAAAAATTATATTAGTCTCATATTTGATAATCTTAGAATGTATACATATTATGAGCCTGGAAATAAGGATATTTTGTTTTGTTTGTTGAAAATATCTCAATTATATCATAAATTAAATTTTGATAATCATAGCAGGAATCATGATGAGAAAGAAATTGTTCCTCTTGCAATAGATTGTAAAGAATTTCTGTTTGCTTTGCCTTTTCGATTCTTATTTTTTAGAATAACAGACTCTGTGATTACGCTTATAAAATCTGTCAAGCAAATTGCATATAATGTGAAAAATTTAGAATCTCACGAACCTTTGGAGATATTAAAGTCGGAGTCTGAAGCTGCAAAGAAGTTTAGACCTTTCCAAATAAATGCTAATAAATTCAGTGTTGAAATAAAGGATGATCCTTTTGAAACGGAACTTAATATTATTTTTAGGGTTGGTTTGAAAGAACAGAAAGAAAGACTTGAGAAACTTGAATTGTTTGAAGCTAGAGCTGATCAAATGGTTGAAAAATTGGATGAAAAATTATCAACTAGGATGTTTACTTCTCATTCAGATCGTGATTCTATCCATCAAGCTTCTGATTCATTTTATGCTAATAGTGATAAAAGCAGAGATATTTTAAGTGAATTCTATCCAACACTGGCATTTGTTAAAGGTAGTGAAAAGAAGAAACTTGTTCATGATTTTGTGCGAAAATTGGCTGAGTTGAAGGATACATTGTTTAGGCAATTTTCTAAATCATGGGTTAAAAGAGTTGAAAAAATGAGATTAGAAAAAGATCGTTTATATGAATATAAATGTGAAGTCTTTAATAGTAAAGAAAATGATGATTATTTTACAAGAAGAAGATTTACTGTTATTGATGAAACTAAATCATTCCCATTGCTAACCCTTTTATCATTAAATTTTTCTTTACTAATTGAAGCTCCTAAGTTTACTAAAGGTTTGGAAGACTTTATGTTTGATATAGGTAAAGGTATTCCAAAAGATACGCTTTATACATTGCTAATTCCTATGTTTCTTACTATTAAGACAAATGGGTTGAGTGTACTACTAAGAGATTATGGTCTTCCAATGATATATTTCCCAGTTGATAGATCGCTCTTTTATAAAAAGAAAACTAACCTTACTATTTCTGGTAACTTTGTATTGGCTGAAAGATTAAACACTAAAAAAACTTCAAAGAGATTTATTTATGTACCTTTTGTTTCTAGTGTTACACAAGGTATAACTACTGAAAATCCTTTCTATGGATCATTTATTTCTAGGTCTTTGGACCCAGTTAAGTCATTCATGGACTTGCAAGTAAAATTCACAGATAAGTCTCCTACATTTATTACTTGGGGTCGATCTATGCAAAGTGCTATATCTACAGCCATGATGTGTTTAGATTGCGTCAGTAAACCTCCAATTGATAAATCTGAAAAAATAGGTTGGTGGGATAAATTTAGATTAATTGTGCATGGTAGAGTACACTTTGAATTTGCTGATAAAGTGAATCTTTTCATTAAAGGATCCAGAAACCCCTACAAGGTTACAGGTGATGGTGCAGGTTACGTTTTTGTATGGGAAAAAGATGTATCTATTGATTTTAATCATGATGATGATCCTAAAGAATTCATGGTGGTTAATTCGAAAAGATTTTATTTAGGAATTCCTAAATTCACAGACAAAATGAATCAATTTTGGTCATATTCATTACATAATTATCATTTATGCCTATCTAAAGATGTTCCTATTACCAAAATTGTTGCTAATATATGCGGTAATGTTACATGGACTGCAGGACTTTTATTTGAAAAAGAAGAAGATGTATCTCCAGGAAACGAAGAACCTGGTGAGCATCCTAGAACCTCTAAATTCAAGCCACATTTTGAAGTTGAAAGAGTAAATCCAGAATTTTTAGAGAATCCATCAAAGCATGATTCTTATAAGGGATTTAGAAGTCAGTACATTCACTTAGCTATAGGCTTTAAAAATCTTAAGAATGAAGTTGACTCTTCTTCGGATCCTACATATAATTCGTTTCATTTATCCCCGTACTCTATGTCATATTTTTTAATATGGTGGAGTTTATTCAATAATAATCTTGGTTTACCAATTAGAAATGGGCCCTTGTTTGCAATTGATGCTTTTGATTCGCAACCATCTAAAAAGTTTGGTGCATGTTTATACACAATCAAATATCAAATTCAATTAGGCGAGGTTTTCATATCAGATTTCTTACGTCACATAAGGCTCAGTACTTTGAAGACACGCAATGATGTTTGTTACACTGGATTGAAAATGAAAACTGATTTGTTTCTGTTGGATTTACATCAAACGAAACAGAAGATGGTTTATGCTAATGAGACATTGAAAGTTAGAAAAGATATCTGGAAACTTAAATTTGATCAAGGTAGTATTGATTGTGATGTTTGCGAGGCGAAAGTCATTATTAGTTGTTTTGATGAAACTTCTATCGAAGATTTATTGGCTAGAAATCTTGGTGTTGACTTTACAGAAGTTAGTTCATCTTCTTCATCTTATGATTCAAATGATACTACTCTGATAGTATATCCAGATTTAGAAAATTTTGATCGTCAGCATCATATTAGTAACCCAATATTAAGTTGGGTTGATCCCAATGATTATACTGATATTTTATTCCCTTACCCTAAATCATCTAAACCAAAAGTTACTTTGATACCATTATTCAAAACTGATAGATTTACATATCTCAGACTGTATAATAAACATTCTGTTGAGGCTAATTTCAAATTTGGTGGTGAAGAATCGCATACTTGCCTAAACGGTCAAATACCAAGCCAAGAAGAAACTGAGCTTGAAATTGTTAAGGAAAGAGCCAAAGAACTTGAAACTAAAATTAAGATAAACAAAAAAAAGTTAGCCTATGTTGAAGAATCTAGTAATAATTATGAACAAACTCAGAAAAATGTGACTGAACAGCAAGTTAAATTAAAGTCAAGATTACAAATTATTCGATCTATACTTGAGGATCTGAAAATTGCAAATATTGGAGAAGGGCCTACATATAACTTTGGAGATGCTTGTGATATAAAAAGTGATGGACAGTCTATTGATTCAAATGACAGCAATCTTATTAGAGTAAAATCTTCGGTATCAAGTCATATTTCATTCAGTGAGTTGCATGAAGCTTCATGGTTGAGTTCAAGCAGTAATTATGATAATAGATATATTGTTCATGGCTTATTGATGAAATGGAACAACACATTAAGAAACCATATTAATGATTTTGTCACTGAGTCTAATGATGTTAAATCTTTCCGGTATTTTATGGGACGTAAGATAATTAACTATTTGGATGAAGTATGTGATAATCCAAAGGTTAACTCAATGTCAAAAGTCTCTCGTACAAGGATTAGTGCTAACTCTCTGAAGGAATGTAACAATAGTGAAGAATATTTGGAAAACTTTAATGATGAATTATGTAAACTAGTCGATCCAGAAAGTGAAGAGACACATTTTGCTCACTTAATCAAATTAATTAATCCACAGATTCAACTTAATAGTCAAATGAAGGGTTCATCAGTTGGATTATTACTAGTTCAAGATATTGAATTGAAAATTTTAGAGATTAACGCAAAAAGTTTGAAAGACATTTCGAATGATGATAAGGTAGCTAGATTGATTGAAACAAGATATGGTTTATATTTGAAACAAATGCAAATGGCGGTAGTAAATTATGAAGATGTTATCTCTGATTATGGTATTTTATTTCATGATAAAAGTTTTGGTAACAATGGGATCACAGAAAACTGGCCACCTTGGAGCACTATGGAAAACTTTTACGATTCTAAAGACTTGGATAACCTTACGATTACTGAAAGAACATCTATCTGTTGTAGATATGATAGAGTTAATGATTTATTTTACTCAAACGCTGAAGATGATTATTATAATGATAATGTATCTGAAGAGCCATGTCGACGAAATGTTCTTAGAGTTGATGCTCCAGAATTTGTGATTAAGTCAGACTCTAAACAATTTGAAATTATTTATTCAATAGTAACAGATTTGCTTATTGCCGCTGATTTTAAATCATTTAAAAAATCTCAAAAATTACAAGAGTTAGTTTTAGCCTCTGACTTAGAAAATATGGATAGTGTTAGTGAATTTGTACATAAAATCCAGGTTCAAATAAGATCTTTACAGGAAGCTATAGAGCTTTTTGATTTAAGTGCTTATGAATTAACGAAGGAAGAACATGATCATGGTATGCTTTTGCTTTTATATATGAGGAAATTGGTTTTTAAGTTATTATATTCCGTTCGCGCAATCCAGGGTACTAATACTAAAAAACCTAACAAGGATGGATCAATATTTGAGCTTTTGTATAAAGTCAATTCAGATAAGATAATATGGCATATTTTAGATGAGGATAGAAATCCAATTGCTGATTTAACCTTAAGTGATTCTAAATTTTTGAGGACTAATTTTGCTGATGGTTCTAGTAGTAATGCTATTCATATTGCATTAATGACAGGTTTGAATTTGCAGGGTAATGCCAAATATCCAGAAATGATTGGTCCATACATTCATGTAAGAGATTCTCCTCATTCAAATCACAATAAGGATATGATATGTGTTAAATGGAGAAATCTTGAACCAATTGGTGGAATTCCAGTAATGGAATATCTTAAATTTAATTTTATGCCATTAAAGATTCAGATTGATAATGCTACTGCTAACAAGATTTTTGAATATGTATTTCCTTCTGAATCACAAGCATCTATACTGCCTATTATTCCTAGCAATATGAACTTTAGAGCACTCACAAGTTCGTCTTTGCCTGATAGTACATTTAAAAAGAACTCTAAAGGTTGTGAGCGTGGTAACAGGTTTTTCTCGTCTTCATCATCTATGACGTCAAAGAATGCTAGCGATATCCCTCATAGAAAGCTTGATCTTAAAAGCTTAACTTTCAGTGGTGATGATTTTAATCAGAGATCAAATAGCATTGCCTCTAAGAAAAATGCTGCTTCATATGACTATAGCAATAATGTTAATGAAGATTTCAAAGTTATGGCTAATAGATCTTCAAATTTTGTTAGCTTTATTTATACTGAAATTGCTAAATCCACTATATGTATAAGTTATAAAGGAAGCAAAAATAAGAATTTGGTTGATGTTGAAAATCTTGTTGTTAATATTCCAGTACTCACATACCGTAACTATATTAGTTCTTTTAAAGATTTGGCTTTGGACATGAAGAAAGACATAATCAAAGTCTTGATTCATCATACAGGTGAAATTTTAAGCAACAAATTGAAGCCTCATAAAAAAAATAAGGATGGTGCTTCTGTGACATTTTCATTATCTAGAAATAGTAGTCTTACTGAAAGTCAAAAAAGATCGATTTTACAACGGAATACAATTGCAAATATTGGAGAAAGCTCTAGCAGGATTGTTAAATCTAGCAGCCGAACCAGTGGTTCTACAACTAGTGATTATCTGATTCCCACAGATTTTAAAAATAGTATCGAAGTAGATGATAATAAAATTAGAAGCTTGCCGCTTAAAAACCAGAGTAGTTTATCACCTCTGAGATATTATTCTAATATTCTGGATACGGAAGAGGATGAAAAACTTAGTAACTCCTCTCCAGAGAATAAAATTAATTGATTTAATATTTCTTTATTTTTTCTCGTTTTTATTAATTTTGTTTTTATTTATTTATATATTTATTATTATTTTATATTCATCTGTGATGCTGATATTTTTATTATTATTATTATTATTATTTGTATTTATGTAAGACTGCAATGTAAATTTGATTTTATCCAATGCGATGCTCATCTCGTCTTTGCAAATTATTTCAAAAAAGCGAAAAAGTAAAAATATCAAAATATATTAAGACAAAAAATGGAAAATACGAAAAAATAAAAGTAAACAGATAAATACAACTTAACTAACTATACTATGTTTCATATAATTAAAGTTAACAATATTTCATATTATAATTCCATTAATTAATCATGAGAGAAAAAATAGATATACTAAAGAAAGAAAATTTAAATATTATCAAGAAATTAAAAAAATATGATGAATATAGTTTAAAAGCAGGTATATTAGAAAATCTTTACAAATCAAAGTATTTGCCAGATCAAGAACTAACAAATATTGATAGCAATGAAGATAATTGCTTCAAGAATATTGATAATAAGGTCAAAGAGTCATTTCCTAAGAAAAATTTTGATCCAGTTATAGCAAGATTTTTTGATTCTACTGATCAAAGGATTCATAAAAGAAAAGCATCGACAACTACGCGAAATAGTGAACGTCAAAAGATACAAATATTAAAGCAATTAAAAGAAAAAGAACTTGTCAATAATATATCACTAGAAAATTTATACAGACTTTCAGGAATTACTGCATTTTATGTGAATAATCCTGATAGTATTTCAAATCAGGCGAAACACAATGGTTGTGATGATAATCGCGCCGGCTATGATGAGAAATATTTATTGGGTATAAGGTTTGACCTATATGATAGGGATAAACGTAAATTTGAAGTTCCACATTATGTCATTCTTAAAAGGGACTTGAAAAATCATAATTTATTTGTGTTTAAACATACATTATCGACTTACATAAATGTTAAAGAATTGGAAGCCAAATATTTGAACATTAATCTCTTTACATTTGTCAAAACAGTACATCATCGATTAGCGATGACTTTGAATAAAAGATTAATTTTAGAGAAGATTTGTAAGAAATTTTCAGATAAAAGCAATGGAAACAGTTTCAGAGTTCAATTTTTAGATGGTGATATATCATATACTCGAGTGCTTTTGAGCATTGACAATAGATTCAACCTCCAGTTTTCTTTAACTTTTGATAAAATTGAAAATGCCTTAGTTTTTCCTTCAAGTGGCAATAATAGCGATAACTATGTTATGGATAAAAATCTAAAACTAGTGGTCGAAAGACTATTCGTTGGAGCAATTGATGATCTTGAAAAAAAATTTGCTCAACTAATTCAAATCTTAGAATAAACAGAATAGTCAATATTGATTTAAAATCTAAAATCTACGATGAGTAGTATCATTAATAAATATATGTCATTGTATTGTGTTTCGTAATAAGTGTATTTTATATGATTAAGGCTTTTCAGAATGTGCTCGTTCTGTAGGAGATTTAACTATATTAACTTCTGCTCCAGATAACAATGTTTCTGCCGTAGTAACATCAGTAGATGAGAAATCATAGTCTTCTTCTTCTTCATTTGTAATAGAATTATTTCTAGGTCTCAGTGGAGTGACTGGTGTCACAGGTAATTGCTGAGAAGCATCATCTATACGACGCTTCACTTCACTGGCTACTTTCCTACCATCTTCAACTAAAGCTCCCATTAAGTTCCTTAAGTTAAATGCCTTTTTGTTGTCTTTAATTGGTTTATTAACATCAATGGATCTAGATAATATTTCTCCAAAGAATAGCTCATAAGTTTCATCAGCGAGTACAACCATTCTAAATGTAGGTAAGTCCATGACTAATGGATGATCAGGATCTAACGCAACATTAGCCTTTATCTTATCAGATTTCTTCTTGTCTTCATCATCTATATATTCTTCCTTGGCTAAATCTTCTTCTTCCTCTTCTTCAGCATCATCGGTACCTAAATCAATTAATTTATCTGTATTCTTACCAGCAGATGTTTCAATTTTTTCAGCATTTTCATCAGTAGGTCTAGCGTATGAGAAACAGTATTGCAAAAATTTACTAGCTGCAGATAAATATCTTTCAGATTGTTTATGTTTATAGAGTTGTTCATCAACTGCAGTGTTGGGTGGTTCTAAAGTTTCTTCAAGTAATGGATTAGCGGCTAATTCTTTACGGTATTCATCCATTCGCTTGGCGATGATAGCATTTATATCCTTTTGAGTAATAGAGTCCACGAACCATCCATCTCTCCAAGGTCTTGTAAGATAAATAAGGCCTTCTGACATTTGAAGCATGCCCTCTTTATCAATTAATCCTGTACCCTTAGAATCATACAATTCGAAGAATGTTTTGATAGTATGCATTAAATCTGTGTGAGTCCATTTATTCAACCCTCTGCAAATATCAGCCAATGTAAGGCCACCTTGTCCCTCACTGTCCCAAGATACAAATAATCTGTTTAAGAACTCTTCTTGGTTTTTAGAGTCGGTAATATTAGGAACAATTACCCAACCAGTAATTTGCGACAAGAATTTTTCAAACTGATCATATTCCATTAATGCAGTTCCTGTACCTGTTTGAATATTGTTATTTTCAACAACCTGATAGAAGCGATCGTAAATGTTAGATATTTCTTCAGCATCTAAGTTAGAAAATTTAGGGAGATTTCTAATTTGAGTTCTTTTAACAAAGCTTTCAATATTTTGAAAAACGGTATTCTTGTGTCTTTTACGATAAGTACGAACTGTAGAATCGGTAATATCTTGAAATTCTCTAAATGCGACCACTAATAACTCTTGAAAATTTGTAATTTGTTGATAATTTTCATGGATTGAATTTGGGTGAGCAGATTGATCTAAAGTTCCAAAATATTCTTTCAATATTTGAATAAAAGAGCCATCATCAGAAGTTCTTAAAAGTTTTTCGCCATTGACTTTTAAAACACCCAATGCAACTTGAAACAAAGTTCTGGGACCTTGCAAAAATAAAATGTCTATAATTCTAGAAGAAAAAACAAGAGGCATTGCGTTAATGAAAAGAGACAAAAACCAAGGTAACGATACAATTGATAATTGAATATCGTATTTTGTAATATGTTCCCATAAGAGTGGTAAGGTCTTCTCCACTAAAGCTTCGAATACTCTTTGATCTAATAGAGTACCATACATAGTCTTGGAATAATATCCAGGGGTGTATTTGTCACATAATCTGCAGAGACACCAGAATGCTTGTTCTTCACTCATATAGATTAATAACATGGCCACGACGATATTCATAGCTTGACAATAACCAACATCCGGATTTTTCCATGAATAAGCTGTCAAAACTCTTCTTAATCTTGAAATACCTTCAACAGATTGATAAGCAGCATATTCTGGTAAAGAACGATTTAAATCCTTCTCAATTTCTTCAATAGCAACCGAAGTCTTATCTTTATTAGTTTCCAAAATTTCTTGATAAACTCCAGTATTTTCAAAACGATCATACATTGAGCCACAGCAAAGTTCCCAAACTTCACCTCTTAACCGATTTGGAAGGCCCACTCTAATTAACTTAGCAAACATTTCATGTTTAACTATATCTAAGTTTCTTCCATTTGACTTCATATATTCATACCATAACCTCATTTTTGATTTATCTCTCAATTTCTTGACATTTCCAGGATACTTAAATATAGCACCTAGACCACAATCAGGAGAAACTAATTTTAAATTTCTACTATTGGGAGAATTCATAAGAATAATATGCTCAGAATATAAAGAAGAAAGAAATGGTTTTAATTTTTTCACCCCACTACTACTGGTATCTAACGATTTTTTCAATAAGAGAGAAAAAGTTTCAGAATTTGACCTTATACCGATGAATTGGATAATAAGGGTCAATCCATCAAAAGTATGGACAATTAATCCAAAAACATATGATTTAGAAGGTAATCTTTCAACTCTTTTAATTGAGGCAAGGTGAATAACAAAATTAAAACTTTTACCATCAAACCCATCTTTAAATATAAGAAACTGTTGTGATAAATAAAGACGACCAGACCAAAACGTTAAAGAAGCATTTTCAGAAGTTAAGTTCTCATTGCGAGTATTACCATTCAACTGAGGGCTGGTGACTGGACTAACGATACTGTGCCCAGCATTATTACTGCGTAAGGCAACTTCGGCAACAGATTCAATTAATACTCTTTGAGACTCTGGTAAATGGAATTGATCCCTAAATAGCTCATCTCTAGTAGGTTTCTTCTCTGATGTATCAATGTCAAACAATCCTAATTCAGAAACCTTGGATTTAAGCGCCTGTATAAATGACATTGTTTATACTAGATTTTTACTTTCTTATGTTAATTGTGAAGTATCTACTTATTGCTAATTGTTATGGCAATAAAGGTCTTTCTAATTTATTCTTTATTGTTAATTGATATTTTCTTGAATATAATTAATGATAGAATAAAGATAATTGTATCTTGTTGTTATTGTTTTTTAGTAATATATATAATGTTGGGATTGACTTACAAATAAAGGAAAGAAGAAGAAAAAAAGAATCAGAACTTTTCCCTTTATTTTTTTTTAGTTTTATTTTTCTTTTCTTTGAATCACCAAGCAAAATAGTAAAAACTTAACCAGCCTAAAACTGTATCTACTACTTTTTTTCATTCTTTATTTTGTATATTTTTTTTGCATCCGGTTAGTTGGATGTTATAAATAGTATTTGATGGGCTTGTCACAAAATAGGTCCTAACACGTGTAAATATGTTAATACCATACCTTTTATGCGTTATTATACATTTTGTTTGTTGTTTCTTGTCAATACCGTGTTCAAAACATTAAGAAAAGAGGAAAAGAAATCTATCGATAAAAAAAATTATACAGGTGATTAGATAGTTTTATTTTATATTAAGCATATTCAACGATTAATTTGAATCAATGGTCTAAAAACAATCAATATTTCGAATATATTTTTTTTTAAAAAAGTTAAAAAAAATTTTTTTCATAAATTTTCTTTACTATTTGTGTTCTTATTTTCAACATCCTTTGATAATAAGAAATGTCTCAAGCTATGGCTAGTGTTGGAACTAATGCCAATAGTGGTACTGTAGATAATCAATATTATGCTAATATCTATGTGAATTTTGAACGAAGACCAGATCTTTTTCCTAAGAATATTCAAAATGCAACCGCAGCTACCAAATTAAAGCTTGAAAACTTTTATAAAAAGAAAGCAGAAGATGCCAGAGATATACGGAAAACTATTGATGAATTAGAATCTATGCTTGAAGCTCAGGGAGGTTCCAATGAACTGAAGAATAGATATAAACAGAAATTCATTCATCGACAAACACAGTTTTTAAGATTAAGAAGAACCAAATTGACTGCTGCTGATTTCCATACTGTTTCTGTTATTGGTAAAGGTGCGTTCGGGGAAGTTAAATTAGTACAAAAGAAAGATAATGGTAAAGTATTTGCCATGAAAACATTATTGAAATCAGAAATGTTTAAAAGAAATGAATTAGCACATATTAAAGCTGAAAGAGATATCCTTGCTCAAAGTGATACACCATGGGTCGTTGCATTGCACTATTCTTTCCAAGATGCAAAATATTTGTATTTAATTATGGAGTTTTTACCAGGTGGGGATTTAATGACATTATTGATCAGATTAAACACATTCACAGAAGATATTACAAAATTTTATATGGCTGAATGTGTTCTTGCTATTGAAGAAGTTCACAGATTAGGCTACATTCATAGAGATATCAAACCAGATAATATATTAATTGGTAGTGATGGCCATATAAAATTATCAGATTTTGGTTTAGCAACGGGTTTCCATAAGACGCATGATGCAAACTATTATAAAAAGTTATTGGATAAAGGTTTAAACATAAATCAAAATAGTGCATTTAATAATAAAAATAAAAGAAATACAACAATAGTTGATTCTATTCAATTAACCATGTCAAATAATGAAAGAATTCAAACTTGGCGTAAATCTCGTCGTATGTTAGCATATTCTACTGTTGGTACTCCTAATTATATTGCACCAGAAGTCTTCACTAATGAAGGATATGGTAGAGAATGCGATTGGTGGTCTTTGGGTGCTATTATGTACGAATGTTTAGTTGGTTACCCCCCATTTTGTTCTGACACTAATCAAGAAACATATATGAAAATTGTTAATTGGAGACAGTCATTAGAATTCCCAGACGATGTTCATTTAAGTATTGAGTCAGAGGATTTGATTAGAAGATTCTTGTGTGACCCACAAAATAGAATTGGTGCTGGTGGAGGTATTGAAATTAAGAATCATGCTTTCTTTAGAGGTGTAGATTGGTCAACAATTAGACAAATCCAAGCTCCATTTATTCCAAGATTGAACTCTATCACAGATACCAGATTCTTCCCAATAGATGAATTAGAACAAATGCCAGAATCTCCATACTTGAAAGATAGTGGTAACGGTAAAGATGAAGATAATTTAGGAGACTTGCCATTCATTGGTTATACATATTCGAGATTCGATAATTTAAGTAAAAGAAATATTATATAGGCAAAGTTAAAATTATAGATACACTGATTAGTTTTCTCTTTTTTTTTTTTCATTTCTAATTTATTTATTTATAATTATTTTTATTTATTTATTCAAAGCATAATATGGAAGTAAAATAAAAAATAAAAAAAAAAGTATAAGAAGTTTGCCTACATATATGTGGTACTAACAAAGAAAAGTAATTAGCTTAATATATATATATGTGTGTGTGTGTGTATTGTGTAATGTACAATAGAAGATAGTAAATAAACAAAAATCAAATGAACTGAATTGAATTAAGGATAAGTAAGTGAATTGAAATTGAATATTAATTTTAGTTAGGTTTATTAGTATCAAACTTGTTACCTCCAAAAATAATATCATTATTCTTTATTTCAGGAATAAATCTAGGTTCTTGTTTATTGGTGTTTAAATCAAGTCTTAAAGATTTTATGGCTTCTTTTTTAATTTCCTTTCGACTTTGAGTTATTGAGGATGATGATAATGAGTTTAAATTTCCTCTAGTGTTTAATGCGTGTTGCTGATTACTGTTACTATTAATATTGGCACTATTATTATCGGTAATACTATTTACTAGCACATCAGTAATAGAACTATTATTGTTATTATTATTAATACTATTCAGTACTGTTGAGCTTCTTAATATTGAGTTCTCAAGTGGATTTGTTGTGTAGTTAATAATTGGTGGTGAATTTAAACCAGAAAGATGAGTTTCTAATGGTGTGTTAAGTTCATCTTTTAGTGGATTGCTATTAGCATTTGAATAGTTGACTGTATTTGTGAGTAATCGAAGCTTAGCTATCAGAGAATCTGGTCCGGAGATAGGAGATACTAAGGAGTTCATATCCTCATCGATATCTTTTTGTTGTTGCTGTTGTTGGGACATTATTATATGTATGATTTCCTACTGACTTTGTAATTGTGCTTATAGACTTCAATAGAAAATCAAGCAAAATTTATTTATATTTCTATAAAAGATAAAAGACAAATAATAAAATTTAAAGAAAAGGAAAAAAAGATAAAAATAAAATAAAATAAAAAGATAATCACAAGATTTATCAGTATATTTAAAAAAAATTGTATAAGGAAAAATGACAAAGAGTAAGAAAAATTGATAGATGATTCAATCCAATAAGTTTTAAGTTTTCCTATTGAGTCTAAGTTAAAACTGTCAACTTCGCCTGTGTGCTCTCTCTATTTCTCTCTGCCCAGTAAATAATAACTCTTTTTCTCTTTCTTTCACTCGCACACAGCCTTCTATAATTTGCTAAAGAGAAAAAAAATTTTCTTCCTACTCTTTTGTTTTAAAGTTCATAGCCCAAGTTTTACTGTAGCAGATACAGTGATGAATATATAATAACTCGCGCCCCACACATATGCTGTATACCTTTGATTATCCATTATTATTTTCTTTTTTGATTAACAAAATCTGTTATATGGGTATATATATATCTAAATAGAGATAAAATTATGAAAAAAAATATAACAGTTAAATTATTGTGCGTAGAAACTATCAAAGCCACAAGACGTAAAAGACCCTATGAATTGATAGTATTCATTTACTTACTTACTAGTCAATTATCAATTAATGCTTTTATCTTTTCTTACTTTTCTTTTTAAGTCTTATCAGTTAATAATAATTTTATTATTAAAAATAAATATATATTGTAAATATATTTCTTTAAATAGTCGATGAGAGCAGAACATTCTTTTTTAGTCCCATTTTGAACTCATTTAACTTCTATGTATTATATACCATCACATCTATTGTTTAATTGTTGGTTCTATTACAAGGAAATAAATAATGCTGTGAAAATATTAACAAAAAAATAAAAGAGTATAATTAAAATAAAAGAGTATAATTAAAATAATAATATCCTTATTGCTACATTTTGTAATTATTTAGTTGTAGAGAAATAAGTTTTATAAAAGCAGAACATTGTGATATTATAATTGTTAAAAACCAATGCTGCTACACCCAAAATATAGACTGAGATGATGTTCAAAATTTATATATGCCCGCTGCCAGGCCATAAAAAAAGACTAACGATCACTTTAAACCCCGAAAATTGGTTATTGTTTTGTGTTTCAACTAGGCTTAGGTGCCTTGTTCGGTAAATGAAACACCGGCTCTGGAAGGAAAAACATATTGTCAGTTTTTTAAATATTGATTATTTCATCTATACATTATTGATTGACAATAAAAGAATAAGAAAAGCCAAAACAAATAAATAATAATTATACATAGAACTGGTCCATTTGGTTTTAACTTTAAAAATTTTATCAATCTTTTCAGTAAGAAATTTTTTGACTAGATTCTCGATTAGCTGGGTTTATATTCTCTTATATTATATCTATATATATAATTTCATTAGGAATGATAAAAAGGCTTATGTCTATATTATGATGTCTTCAGTTTATGTTATGAAAACAACAAATACCTTGTTGTTGCAAAATCTTTTTAAAGATATATATATTACTTTATCAAATATCATTTCACTGAGATAATATGATTAATATATAATCTTTATGTTGTATTTATTGATGTATATATTATTATATATAAAAATAAATCACTAATCGTTTTTTTTATAAATTAATAACCATCAACATGTTTTAATCACGTTTCCAACGGACATCGTCTTGTGTTCTAGCATAATAAATACCACCAACAGCAATATTGGTATTCCATTGATCGATTACTGAACAGAGAGCTGTAGTAATTGCCAATTCTCTTGAGATTTTGCTTTCATCAACTTTAATATTCCAGCCAGCATTTCCAGCAGGAATGACTTGGCCAACTCTTTCACGGACTTCAGATTCTTTTTCACCGGGATTATGAACTATTTCTAAAAATTTACCTGTAGTTGTCCAATGATATTGTTTACCATTAGCCAAGGTGAAAATTCTATAAGAATCGATAGCATCAACACGATGATTAATAATGTGCCAACCTAATTCAGCAGCAGGTATCTTTTCTGGTGATCTAATCATTAACACATTTGATCTTAAGCCCGCTCTAGTAGTTGCAATTGGTTCATCTTCACCATTTGGGCCAGTTCCAGTAACTAAAGGTGAGTACATTTTATAAGCACCTTTGACAGCTCTTGATCTAACAAACCAATATAATCTTTTTTCAGAATCTGAAGGACCAATTTCACTTTCATCAGTTTCATAAACATCAAAAACCTTAGAACCTGAACCAAATCTTTTTCTGATAGCATATTCTTTTAAATTTTCTTCTTTAGCTTCTATAATAGTTGGGACATATCTAGAAGCTCTTCTATGAGGATGAAACAAAACAGCTTTAGCGACAACTAAAGGTCTCATAACAGGTCTCATAAGTAATTCGACAGGCATTTTTTAAATCTTTTATTTATATTTATATTTATATTTATATTTATTTTGTTATTGTATGTTTTGTTTTTGTTTTATTTGCTTCACCTTTATAGTTTAATCAATTTTGGCTTGTTCCTAGCAAGATAAAAAAAAGAAAAATATTTTAATATAAAATTAATAACAACAATTGATCCACCATATATATATATATATATATATATATATGCAATATTTCTTTGTGGCTCTCTTAATTTTTTTTTTTTATTTCTTCTTCTTCAATTTATGCTTTTATTCTATTTATTTCGCTTTGTGGACGTTTATGCTGCACATAAAGAGAAAAGAGAAAGTGCATATTTTAACATTAAATAAGTGCAAAACTATCCATAACAATAAGTCCACTAAAAAATTAATTTTCACATGTTAGGCAATTAAAAGGCTATCACGATAGATAAATCCAGTTGAACATATCTACTATTATGCAATCAAGAAATAGTTTTGAAGAATTTATAAATGTTGAAATACATGGAGATATAGCGATGTACAAACACTTATAACCGGGTGATGAAAAAAATTTTTAAATGTTTTTTTTTTTATTGAAAAAAAAAAAAAAAAAAAAAAAAAAAAAAAAAAAAAATTTTTTTTTGTCTTATAAGCTGAAAAATTTTCAATATATATATGCTATTTACAATTTCATACTGCATTCATCTTTGATATCATCGCAATTGATATAATATTAAAGAAATCAAATCAGATAATAATAAAAATAATAATATAAAAGAATAAAAATGTCAAGAGGCGGATTCAGAGGCGGAAATAGAGGTGGACGTAACTTTGCTCCACAAGGTCCTCCAGACCAAGTGTTTGAAATGGGTGCTTTTTTACATCCATGTGAAAACGATATAGTGTGTCGTTCAATAAATACCAAGATTCCATATTTTAATGCTCCAATTTATTTAGAAAATAAAACACAGATTGGTAAAGTGGATGAAATATTAGGTCCTCTTAACGATGTTTATTTCACTATAAAACCTTCTGAAGGTGTACAGGCCAGTTCTTTCAAAGAAGGTGACCGTTTTTATATTGCCGGAGATAAATTATTACCAAAAGAAAGATTTATTCCTAAACCAAAAATAGCTGGTCCAAAGCCAAAGAAATCTAAAGGTAAGAGTGCTGGTCGTGGTGGCCGTGGTGGTTTTGGAGGAAGAGGTGGTAGTCGTGGTGGTTTTGGAGGCCGTGGTGGAAGAGGTGGAAGTCGTGGTGGTTTTGGCGGCCGTGGTGGAAGTCGTGGTGGTTTCAGTAGCCGTGGTGGTAGCCGTGGTGGTAGTAGAGGTGGTTTCAGTAGCCGTGGTGGTAGCAGAGGTGGCCGTGGTGGATTTGGTGGTAGAAGTTAAGTAACAATCTTATTAATTCTCAAATAAATATAAAATATCTAATTTCTCTTATGTTTTTACCTTTTTTTACTATATGTTATTTTTTTTTTGTATGTTTATTTCTTCTAATTTTTTCTTTTAATGCAAAGAGATGTTATGATTAATATTTTCATTGTAAACTATATATAAATATTCTATTCTACTTAGTATAAAAAGATTTTAGCGCCCTCTTTAGTCAATTTCTTGCAATCGCTAATAGCAGTCTCAGAATCCCAAAAGAAATTCTTCTTTGAATCTAAATAAGAGCTATCAATTAATATCACTTTAATTTCAGAGAGTTTAATAGTGGTGTTCTCATCACCAATAATTTTCAAAATTCTAGATGGGGTAGCAGCTAACACTCTTGAATGAGTAGTTTTTAAAATTCTTAAGTCATCTTTCAATTTGTTTTTCTTGATCAATTTTATTGAGGAACCTTTAACTTCTTTAGTAGCTCTATGGACATCACATACTCTTAATGCAGACATTGATAAAATTAAAACAAATTTTCTTTCTTCTTCTTCCTTCTCTTGTGGTTTCTGTTCATCATCATTATCTTCTTCTTTTTTCTGCTTCTGCTTCTGCTTCTGCTTCTTAGATTTATTGTTCTTTGTATTTGTCTTAGGTAAGTATTTTTTAAAGTATTCATCAATAAAATCTTTCAACCCATCAAGATTTCTAGTTTTCTCCCAATTTCCTGTGAATTTCACTGCTTGTTTAGGAATATATAATTCTGTTAATTCTAACGGGGTCAAATCTGGGTTTTTGTTTCTAGTAATTTGTGCTAAATAATTAGTAATTCTTTCAGGTGATTGGCTTGCCAAACTTTTCTTAGTATCAATGTCATAATCTAATTTTTGTTTCTTTTTGTCATGCAACTTAGATTTATCTCTCTTTCTTTTCTTTTCATTTGACTTTTCCTTTTCCTTATTTTTGGTCTCTTCTTGTTCCTTTTTACAGTCAGTTTTTGGTACTATAGGTTTTTCTTCAGATTGTACTTCTGGTTCTTCAGTAATTGAAACTTCTTCAACAAAATCATCACCATAATCATAAGATAATCCATCATTAAGATCATCTGCGTTACTCATTATGTGTCGTGTTATTTATTTTATTGTGTATATTGTTGATAAGTTATGTACTCTATATAGTTAGAGATATCCAGTATGAAAAATTTTTTAAAAAAAAATTTTTTTTTTTATTTTTTGTTTTTTTTTTATCCAGATGGATCTCATCTTGAAAGATGGAAGAAAAAAATTTTTGTATTATGAACTCTCTATTGCAATCATGAATAATCATAGAAATAGTTAATAGTTATAACTGATTAGTAGTCGAATCATAAAATTTTCGCAAAAAGTGTATTCCTGATTTGAGAATTTTTTTAATTATCGAAGTGATTATTTTAATTGAGTCTCATTGACTTTTTTTTATGTATTTATATATCCTTTTCTAACTGTTCTTTATTTAGTATTGGAAATGAATAAATAGAACCCTGTCAGAATTTCCTACGCAAAGAAGAAAAAATTGCGAAAAAAAATTATAAAATTATAAAAAACTATAAAAATTATAAAAAATTATAAAAATTAAATAAATCCTTTTATTTTATTTTATTTTATTTTATTTTATTATTCTTTTGATAATTTCCTGATTAATAGTATATTATTATTTTTTATTATTCCTACTTTTTTTCTTTATTTATCGTTATTATTACCCAATTATTAAAATTATGAGTGTTAAAGCTACTAGTTATTCCTTTGCTTTAAGCAATATTTCTCTTAAAGATTTAAAATTTCAAGGGGAAGTTACTATTGAATTTGAAACTTCAAATTTAAAGAATATCAAAGAACTTAAACTTATTAGTGATTCTAAAAGCATTGAAATTCAAAAGATTAAATTTTTCTCTGAATATACTAAAACCGATACCGAAGTTGCTATTAAGGGGTTTCATTATGAAGAGCCAGATCATTTGATAATTGAACTACAAGAAGAAATCCTTTCCAGTGTTAAGAAAAATAAATTGATTATCAGTTACCAAGGTAAAATCAATGATGATAATAAAAAGTTGGGTATTTATAAATTGGAAACTGCTAGTGATAAGCTCGTTAAAAATTCTTTAGTAGCTAAATTTGATTCTTCGGATTCAATAAAAAAGATTACTCCGTTTTTCTCCGATACTAACGACACTGTTACAATTGAATCTACAATTTTTATTGATCAAAAATGGAATGTTAAATCAATTGCACCAATTACAGCAACTAGAATTCCTGCTGCAGATGGTAAAAAAGGTGCTACAGATGATGATTCAGATTTAGAAATTAAAGAAATCAAATTTGAGAAATCAACTGCTAGATTGTCTGATCTTTACTGGATTATTGAATTATAATTGTATCAATATATCTGGATTATCTGCTCTTTACTGGATTATTGAATCATAATTGTATCAATATATCAATATATCTATATATATTTTCCTTTTATTTTCTCTTTTTCCTTTTATTTTCTCTTTTTCCTTTTCGAAAATCGATTTGAAATAGAGATGAATGAATGACTTAGTTAGTTTAATAATATTTTTTCACTGTAGTAAAAAAAAATTAGTAGCGAAAAAGAATCGATAGGTGAGAAGAAAAAATAGAAATAGAAAAGAAAAAAGAATATCTCCATTGAAAAAGTTCTTGAATAGATCTATTAAAATATAAAATCAAGAATATAGTATAGTCTTTAAAGATATTTAAAGAATGTTTTCAAGATTTTTTTATAATATATCACCATTAGCTTCGCGTGGAGTTTATAATAATACTAAAGTCTTTAGTAGATGTTTAACCCATTTTACTGCTAGTCCATCATCAAAATTAAGATTCATTAGAAGAAAGAAAATCATTGGTCCTAGTTCTTATAAAACACCATTAGATATCCTCAAGTCTCAGGATAATTTGATGACATGTACAAGTGCAACAACGTGTGAATTATATGATTTAAATAAAGTTGTTCAGTTATTGGTCAATAATGGGTATAAAGATACGAAGTTTTTGATTGATTCAGAAGTAGTTCATACAACGGCTCCTAGTTTATCTACTAACAGTGAACCTGTTGATATTATGATTTTATCTACTGGTACTATTGTTGGTTGGAATGTTGACGAACAAAAATTAGTAGAAAATTTTTCTCCCTTGATCCAAGGGGCAAGAATCACTAAATATCAAAATATAGAAACAGAAGAAATGGATTTCCTTGAAGACGTTAATGTTCAAAAACTTATTTCAGAATCAAATGGAAGTGAAAATGTAATTTCTGCTGATAGTAAGATCGAAAATGTTGAAAAAAATCGTAGTAATAATACTAATAATAATTCATCTAAGAGTCAAGTTATCGGAGATGTTATTATTATTAATGAGAATGATAAAGAACAAAGATTATTAGATATGGCCGCATTTTCTACTGGGATTGCTAGATCAACAAGATTGGCTATTTTGGAAAATCGTTTAGAAAAAATCATTGAAGAGACAAGAGAAAGGATCCCAAAATTAGAAAAAAGATGGAATAATAGTAAAGAACATAAAAAGACATTATCAGTTATTGGTAAATTATTAATGATCAGAGGCCAATTAAATTTATATTCCGAATTAATTGAAGAAACTCCAGATTTATATTGGTCAGAGCCTAAATTACAAGAAATCTATGAGAAAGTATCTGAAAGTTTGGATATTGTTATTAGAATTGGTATTTTGAATAAAAAATTGGATTATGCAACTGAAGAAGCAAGAATTTTATTAGCAACATTAAATGACGATAAAGCGTCTAACTTGGAATTAATTATTATTTATTTAATTATGATTGAAGTCTGCTTTGAATTGTTTCATTTTTATGAAAGATATAAATCAACTGATTCAAAAGAATCAAAAAATTGATTAAATGGAAAAAAAATTCTTATCTAACATTCTCATCATGTAAATACACATCGCGATATAATATAGTTTCATATTCATATATAAATAATCAGTAATAATATATTTTTAATTAGATAAATATCATGTTTAATTATCAAACATCAAAGTTATTGTGCTGAATGTTGATATTATATAAAAAAAATGAGTACAAGCATTAAATTTCGAACCATTGAAAATAAATATTATCAGTCATAACGCTATTCACTCTTTAGCATTATATATAGAAACAAATATTAAAGAACGAACTTGATAATTGAAATAGAATTTGGCTTCCTAATTGTAAAGTTGATTCTAAATCAGCAGTTATAGAAAGCTAATCAGGAATTCTTTTGACATTAGCTTAAGCTACTTAATTATTTCATGAGGAGCTATTAATACTTCGAAATACAAGCACATAACAGAATAATAATTAATGCAATTTTTTATGTTATTATAAAGATATCAATCTGCAAGCATGGTTATAACAAATCTTTTAATTAGTCTCTATAATTTTGGGATACCATTTCGATGAAGTAGAATACATAGTATCGTACCCTTTAAAACTTTAGAGTTTAAATGAGTATAAAACTATATATAATTTATATGTGCTTTAACGATTGTAAAATTATTAAAAAAAAAAAACTCCTTATATATTGTTTCTAGTAGTTCGATTTAACAGAGAATATATTACCAGATTTTCCCATACTTGCTGTTCTTGCTATAATCAAATTATCCTTATAACGGATAAACTCTTGTAGAGATTTTTTTAGCTATTTGAATTTAACTAATTTTTTGTATAAAACTTCGATGTTATATGATATCTATACTATGAGGGGAAATTATTCTAAATTAATGGAGAAAGCTAAATTGTTGGTTGTCAATTTTTTATGCTGAAGAAACCTTCTATTTAAAGTTGTTGAGATATCAATATAATAGAAAATCCCTAACTAATAAATTATGTTAATATAAAGTGATAATAAGACATGATTTAATTTGTTAACAATATTTCAATGAGGACTAACAAAAATGTGGAGATGATAGAATTTTGAATGGGTCTCATACAAATATTGGCGATTTTTAATAATAAATAATGATAATAATACTACGAGATGATAGATGATAATTAGATTGTTGTATTTGTTTTTAGTTAATTTCAAGATAATAAAATTTATGGTTTCGTCTCTAATTCATGTTGTATTTTCAGTTGTTTTTACTTAATCCTTTGATTAAACATTCAAGTGCTTATAGCTTTCCCAGAACTTTTAGGACCTCTATGACATTATACAATTTCAGTCACTTACAACTCATTTCGAGGATAAAAGATAAAATTCTTATCTAAATTCACGTGCTACTAAATATACTCAATATTTCTATGCGCACTATAATTCCGCTTAGAATGGTCCGGGAAGTTAGAGTACTTAAAAAATTCAGCAGTGTTATCTATAAATCTATAAGGCAAAGAAATTCCCACAAGCAAATTTGTAAGAGCGAACGAAAACAGGCTAAAAAAATAGAAAATGGGACAAAAAATTTTAGAAAAGTAAAGAGAAAAAAAAGAGAAAAAGAAAATTAATGATATATTTGCAAAGTCCTGCCTTTACTCACTTTATTTCCATTTTCGATTATAATCATAATATTTTTGTTCTCGCTTAACGGTTATTGAACTAATTATTAACATAATTTGATTTAATAGCAACTACAAAAAAAACTATAATAATAATATTAATACTTTAATAGGTATAAAAAAATGCTTACTTCTTCAAGATTACTCACCCGCTCCTCAGTACCAATTCGTAGAACTTTCTCATTATTAGGTAGATCTCCTAACAGTGATGGTGGATGTGACTGTGACAATACTTGTGGCACTGGTTCTGCTAGATTCTTGAATGCTTCATCTAAGAGATCATTTTCATTGTTAGCTAGAGGTCCAAATAGTGATGGGGGATGTGACTGCGACGGTGGTTGTAGTTCAAGATTTTCACGTTTACCATCATTTTCTTCTAACAGATCCTTCTCATTATTATCAAGAGCCCCAAATAGCGATGGTGGATGTGATTGTGATGGTGGATGTAGTTCTAAATACTTTAACGGTCAAAAGAGGGCTTTCTCTATTTTATCTAGAGGTCCAAATAGTGATGGTGGGTGTGATTGTGATGGTGGATGTACTTCAAAATACTTTAATGGCTCTACTCAAACCAGATCATTTTCTTTATTATCAAGAGCCCCAAATAGCGATGGTGGATGTGATTGTGATGGTGGATGTAGTTCTAAATACTTTAACGGTCAAAAGAGGGCTTTCTCTATTTTATCTAGAGGTCCAAATAGTGATGGTGGTTGTGATTGTGATGGTGGTTGTAATTCTAAACACTTTGGTGTCCCATCTCAAACCAGAGCCTTTTCTTTATTGACCAAAGCTCCAAACAGTGACGGTGGTTGTGATTGTGATGGTGGTTGTAACTCAAAATTTGCTACTACTATTACTAAAAGATTCAACTCCACTGAAGCAACCCCAGATTACTCTGCGGAAAATTCCTTAACCAAAGAAACTGCTCCATCCAAATATGCTGCTGATGCCCCGGTTGTTAAATATACTAATGAGCACGAATGGTGTGCTGTGTATAATGATGGCACTGCTTATATTGGAATTACTAAATATGCTGCAGACGCTTTAGGTGATGCTACTTATGTTGAATTACCTGCTGTTGGTGATGTTGTTGAAAAAGAAGATGCAGTTGCTAATGTTGAATCTGTGAAGTCTGCTTCTGAAATTTATTCCCCAGTTTCAGGTGAAGTTACTGAAATTAATGACAAGGTTGTTGACAGTCCATCATTATTAAATGATGATGCTATGGGTGCTGGTTGGTTATTCCAGGTCAAAGTTGCTGATGCTGATGCTGCTATTAATGGTGAAGGATTATTAACATTAAAAGAATACATTGATGTATTAGAAAACGAAGACCATTAAGCATTATTCACTAAAAATACAGGAACCGAAATAGTTAAACAAATACGCACAAAAAAACAGGAAATTCTTTCTGTGCAATTACATATTCATATCTAGCTAATGTTAGTAATAAAAACAATATAGTTTGAAAAAAAAATAATTCATTAAAATATATGTATTTATGTAGTAATAATGTTATTATTATGATTGATTGCATTTACCAGTAATTATTTGCTTGCGCGTATATAATTTATTTTATTTTATTTATTGGTTATTAATTCTAGCATATTCCTCGGTTGTTTTAGTTTTCAATTGTAATGCATGAACACCTTTATTTTTCAATTCATCATCAAGTATCTTATAAATTAATCTATGTCTATTAGGTTGACCTCTAATATCTTTAAAACTATCAGATACTATTTCGATTCTAAAATGTGACTCAGTAACATTGGTAGCACCTCTCATACCATGATGAGATGAATGTTTATGGCTATCATTGGCAATGTTTAATATTTGTGGATGAAGCTGAAGATTTAATTTTTCAGCAATAGATAATTCTATTGGTCCAGGGGTGTCAGATGAATATTGTATATTATTGCGTGAATTAATGGTAGTAGACATTTTGCTATATATAGATGTTGAAAATAATCTATTGGTACAAGCAGTAGAGTTTCTTGAAAATAATAATTTAGTAAGCATTTGCCTTATTAAAATAAATATTAAAATATAATATTTCTGAAATATAGAAGCTATCTTATATGTACTATATTATCAAACCGTAAGTAAAGAAAAGAAATGGGTAGATCCTATCCATCCATCCATCAAATCACATCGATAATATTTTTAATACTTGGAAATTTTTCTTCTTTTTTTTCTGGAAATTTTTCAATTATATCCACTGTAATGGCACTATAAAGAAGTGCCATCTATTATATACATAGGTTTCTAAAAGCACTACTTGAATTCAGAATTTAGTGTTCTCACTTCTCTGTCTTAAAATCAATCAAAGAAATTCATGTAAGCAGCATTGTAGTTATAATTATAGATAAAAAAAATAATAATGCTTAATTTACATTTATCATTATCATTATCATTATTATTATTATTATTATTATTATTATTATTATTATTATTATTATTATTATTATTATTATTATTATTATTATTATTATTATTATTATTATTATTATTATTATTATTATTATTATTATTATTATTATTATTATTATTATTATTATTATTATTATTATTATTATTATTATTATTACTATTATTATTATTATTGTTTTTGTTGTTATTGTTGTTGTTGTTGTTGTTGTTGTTGTTGTTGTTGCCAGTAGTAATATTTGTTGTTGATATTCCTAATTGCGGTGTTGGAACATAACTTCTTGCTTCATTATGTTTACTGGGCATCTTTGGATTCGATAAAATTTCATCCATACTATCGTTAAATGGATCATCATCATTAGCATTTTCATAAGTGCTTTCTATATTTGTATTATAGTGGTTCACTCGCTGTTTCTTATTACTTGTAAATTCAGAATGATGATTACTTATTATTCTCTTATTAGTAGTTGTATCATTTTTCAATTTATTATTGCTTGATCTTATTAAATTGTCAAAATCGACATCTATGCTATCATTAAATTCATCATCGCCTTCTTGAAATGTTAAATCTATCACATTGGTTTTAGGCTCTATACATCAAGTTAGTAAAAAGGTCAAAAAGAATTAGAGGTAACAAAAATAATTCAATACATACCTTGTAATTGTTTATTATTCAGTCGTAGTAAATTCAGTACTGGCACTCTTGAGCTGTTATTATTATTATTATTATTATTATTATTATTAGAGGTTGTTGTACCATTTTTTAATAATTTCATTAATTCTTGATTGAAAAACATTAGATTGTCCCGCTTGGGTATATTACTGTTCTCCTGCCTTATCCAGGAAAGATGTTTCAGTAAATTATTCGACATCTGTAGATTGTGTTTTTTGATATATATATATATATATATACATATATATATATGTGTGTGTGTGTATGTGTGTGTGCTATTGTATTAACTAAATTGTTGATTTTAGTGTATTAGTGGTGGTAAAAAAGTTTCGCGCCCGCGATGAGTATAGAATATTATTTTTGTTTATAAAAAAAATTAAGAGAGATAGATCATTTTTTTCACACAAGATGTTCCAGCTAGAAGCCCTGTCTGCATACAACAGATTTACAATAGTTTACAATAAATAAATATTTATATTAATATAGTTAAAAATAAATTAAAAATAAACTAAAATTAAATATCATTATCTCCATCTTTGAACAAGAACTGAATGGATCAATTTAGCATCTTCAACAGAAATTTGTTTATCTTCAATTGGTTTAACAGGATATGATAAAGATAAGTAAAAAGGTCTTGTAGAATCCTCAGTAAGTTTGGCAACATAATCATAAATTTCTTGCACTGGACTTTTCTTAGAAATGTGAACTTTAATATTTCTACCATCAGTTAATTTTACTCGTATTATTGTAGAATCTTCTTTATTAGATTTAGATAATTCAACTTCACTATTTTGTGATGATGCACTTTCTTTTTCTTTGCCCTTGCCGCCACTGCTGCTGCCGCCATTGCTAGTAGCTGATTCGGAGCTGATTACTTCCCCTGGTACAGGCGAACCAAGTCTATGACCGGATCCTTGGAATTTTGGAATTTTAGATTTTTGAGGTTTATAATTTTGATCACTATTCTTTTTAACATTTATATTAACTCTCTGATTAATTTTAACATTAAACAAACTTAATGGTGCATTACCTTGATTCAATTGTTCTAAATACTGACGGTTAGCTGGATCATCAAATCTGTATAATTCACCATCATCGATTGAAAACCCGTCCTTCCAAAAAGTAAGATTTCTAGTAACAGTTTCTAATTTTTCATCATCATCATCATCATCACTATCGTCAACTTTTTCGTTAGTTGTGTCTGATTCGGTACCTAATCGGTAACCAGAGCCCTTAAAAATTTTTTTAGAAGTGGATGCACGACGTTCATCTTCATCTTCATCACCATTGAATGCACCTTGTTCAGCATTTCTTAATAATTTCTTAACTAAATTTCTAGCACGTTCATCAGGAGGTTTTTCAACTTGTAACGCTGATCTTTCTCCACCAGTAAATAAATTTTTTTCATCATCGTCATCATCATCGTCATGGCGATTATTATTGTTACGTTGATTTCTTCTACGATCACTGCTTTCGCCTTTATTCAAATCTGAAAAAGTTCTAATATTATTATCTTCATTGCCTTCAGTATCTCTAGCCATGTTTTATTATTGATATTAATACCTTTGTTTTGTTTTATTTTTTTCGTTTGATACTTTTATTATTTTTTGCTATTCTCTATAAATAAGTGGAACGTTTCGCCACATAAAATTTCATTTTTTATTTTTTATTTTGTTTTTTTGTTTTGCACTTTTTTCCCTTTACTTTGAGAAATTGTTGACAGCACAACGTTCGTAACCACCTTACTCTTAATGACAATCTATTGGCACAACTATCAATGTAATGTCCATTAATACAAACAAAAATAAAATATTATTATATATGTATATATGGTTTATATTAAGATATATAATATTTCATATATAAAAGAAAAGGAAATAAAAATTGAGAGATAGGAGAGAATAAAAAAATTATGCATAAAAGGAAACAGATTTAGATTTTCTAGCTTGAACTTCACCAATAGCTTCAACAAAATCTTCATGTTTAATAGAATTTTGACCATTTCTAAGAGCAATCATACCAGCTTCAACTGCTACAGCTTTCAACTGAGCACCATTAAATTCATCGGTAGATCTTGCTAACTCTTGCCAATTTATATCATCATTACATTTCATTTTTCTAGCGTGAATTTGTAAAATCTGGGCTCTACCTTCTTCAGTAGGTAATGGGAATTCAATCTTTCTATCTAATCTACCAGATCTAAGCAAGGCCGGATCTAAAACATCAACTCTATTAGTAGCTGCTAGCACCTTAACACGATCATCTGATCCAAACCCATCTAGTTGATTTAAAAGTTCTAACATAGTTCTTTGAACTTCACGGTCACCACTCTTATCAGAATCAAATCTTTTAGTACCAATGGCATCCAATTCGTCAATAAATATAATAGTAGGGGCTTTTTCTTTAGCAAGGGCGAATGCATCACGAACAAGTTTGGCACCATCACCAATAAACATTTGAACTAATTGTGGAGCAGCCAACTTAAGGAAAGTAGCATTAGTCTTAGCAGCACAAGCACGAGCTAATAAAGTTTTACCAGTACCTGGAGGACCATACATCAATGCACCTTTCGGAGGTTTGATACCAAGTTTAATGAATTTTTCAGTTTGTTGCATTGGTAATACTACAGCTTCAATTAATTCTTCAATTTGTTTTTCAAGTCCACCAATATCGGAATAAGTTTCAGTAGGCTTTTCATCAACTTCCATAGCTTTGACTCGAGAATCGTATTCTGCAGGTAATTTATCCAAGATTAAGTAAGAATCTTTATTAACCCCAATGATATCACCAGGTTTTAATTCAACGGGATCTACGAGACCAATTAATGGTAAGAAAACGGTTTGTCTAGTAGATGTTCTAATAACTGCAGATTTGCCAACTCTTGTAGAATCTAAATCTATATTGGCACCTTCTTCAGTAGCTTCCTGTTCTGCTTCAACGTCTAATAATTCAACCACAGTCCCTACTAAATAAGGTAATTGTTTATTATTTTCAATTTTATCTTGATTATCTTTAATTTTTTCCACCATTGTCACTTGTTCATGAGTTAATCTTTGCATTTCTGATCTCATAACACGAATATCATTTTCTAAAAGTCTAGTACGATTTTTAATATCACTAGTTGATCCAGTTAAAATTTCTTTTAATAATTCAGCATCTTCATCTTCTTCTTCTTCTTCTTGTTTTATTTTTTCAGTTTTAATTTCTGCTTTATCCAAAGCGTCGAGTTCTTCCAACGTAGACATTTCTTGTTTCTTTTTTATCTATATGAATATATTCCGTGTTTTGTTTACAACTAAAATATTAATGTGTTTTGTTTAATTATAATAAAATTGTTATTTGCTGAATTGATTTTATTTATTATGAAATAGGTAAATAAAACCTCCACAAATACAGATCGCCACCCATATAGAAATTTTGTTTTAATCAACGAAAAATTTCGACAACAAAAAAAATGAAGAAATGAAAAATGAAAAATGTAGATTTTTTTATATGTGCAGTAACTATCACATGATATATACATTTACTACAATTTCAATAGTCAATTAATAGCTATAATATTACAAAACATGTATTTCTTACGAAAATAAAATAAAATATATCTATATATAATAATATAATGTTAATTCTTTTTATATGTGTATATTTTTGTTATTCTATTTTTTAGTTTGCAGTTTAGCTAATTCTTGCTTCAATCTATTAGCGAAATCATCATCATCATCATTATCATCCCAATCATCTTCCCATAACTTTGTTTGTTCTTTAGCACCTAAAGTTTCCTCCACAGGCCATGCTATAATAAAAGTTTAAAATGTTAGTAACTTATGCTTCCTCAGTTTTAAAATCGTTATTATTCCTCTTCTTTTGTATATATACAATATACTTACTTTCTTCTTGGAAATCTTCAAATTCATCATCATCTTCTAATGCCTGAATTTCTTGTTCTTCAATAGTTTCAGTGGTATTTGTGGCAGTAGTAGGAGCAGTACTAGTAGCACTAGAATCTGTCGTAGAATTGGTTTCTTTAGCCATTATAATAAGTAATTATATTAAAAATATTTTGATTTTATTCTATTAATATTCAACTATTGAAACTGACTTCTTTCCAATTGATGTACTTGATTGGAATTGCCACCATCGAAATAAAAAAATTAGAGGAAAAAAAAACAAAAAAAAAAACCAAAGAAAAAAAATTATAAAAATGTTCTCTTGATACTAATTGAACTACAATGGATGTTTGACATTATACATTATTATAACATTATATTGGATAAATAAATAAAGATATTTATATTTTCAGATTAATTTATTTGATTTCTTGACCTTTTTCTTTTTATTTATTTTATTATGATTATTAATATGGCTTTTTCCATTTTTATTGGTAGAATTATGATACTGTTTCCAACTATTAACTCTTTGTTCTCTTTGAGATTCCCATTCATTTTTCAATTTATCTTTTAATTTTTTAACACTAAACTGTTCTTCTTTTAATCTTTTTAATTCACCTTGTCTTTGTAACTCTTTTTTATATTCCATTCTTTTAATAAATTCATCTTCAATTAATAATTCCTTTACTTTTTCTTTCCATAGTTTTGCAAAGTTTTCACTGTTACTATCACCATTACTGTTACTACTATCTTTAGCAGATTCTCTTAATAACAATCTTCTAGCATCTGAATAAATATCATCTAATTTTTTCCTACTTTCATCATCCATTAAATATTTTTCACTTTTCTTTAATAAATCAAAGGCCTCTGGTGCTCGTTTATTTCTAGTTTTATCAGGATGTATTAATAATGATTTCTTTCTATAAGTTTTTTTAATATCACTAGGCGGCACACCAGGCTGTAGTTCTAATATTCTATAACTATCAAGTTTAAAGCATGATAAGATTCTATCAATTTCTACATCTTTTTTTAATTGTAATTCTTCATCTTTAAGTGTTTTTTCAATGTCATCGCTCATTGTGGTGCTAAATCTTTCTGTCAATATTCATTTAATTATATATAGTTGGACCTCACACTCATAAGCAAATAAAACTGTCGTCCCCTTTGAGAATATACATTCATTTTCTTCTTCCTCTTCTTACTTTCTTTATAGGAAGAAAAATAAAAAACATAAAAAATATTACGCCCATATTATACTAACAGCACCTCAGTAATAATAAAATTAATTAATATCTCATTAGTAGAATAGAATATTGCTAGGTACAACAAAGAACCCATCATTCATTATTACATGATCATCCTTGAATCATCACACATCTCTCTTTGTTGTTATTGTGATTGTGGGTGTTAATTTTTTTTTCTTGTTTTTTTTTTTTTTTTTTTTCTAATAATTGAATATCTTTTTACTGATTACGGAAAGGTTTTAATAATTTGTTGACAGTGTCTCAGTATTTGGTAAGGACCTTTAATAAATTATATAATCACTCAGTATACTATTACATAATCCGTTACATAATAATAAGAATTCTTTCAATTAACTGAAATAAGAAAACAAAAACGAAGAAAAATTTTCTCTCAAGTTTTTTTCTTCTTTTTTTAGAGATATCAGCAGAAAAAAGAAAGAAGAAGAAGAAGAAAAAAATTTTTTTTTATTTTTTTTTTTATTTTTTTTTTTTTTTTTAAAGAAGAGCTATATCATCAAACAAACAAAATAGATCAATATATAGTATAATAATTTGGTATTAATTTGATATTTGATTATAATTCATATTTCTATTTAATAAAAGGAAAAAATAATAATAATTAATCAAGATATATAATAACAACATGGGTCAGTTTCTTTCTCAACCAGTGACAAAAAAAGAATCAGAAAATGGTGGTGATGAATTTTTAAAATATGGATTATCTTCAATGCAAGGTTGGAGAGTCAGTATGGAAGATTCTCATTCTACTATTTTAGAAATAAGTAAAGTTCAAGGATATCGTGATTATCTTGAAAATATATCTAACGACCATGATACTTTACCAAATCCAGAAGATGCTTCTAAACCTGAGTCTAAAGAATCCACTAATACCATTGCTGCCACTACCGTCAAAGGTGATAATGATGAACAAGTAGCATTTTTTGGGGTTTTTGATGGCCATGGAGGTTCAAAAGTTGCTCTCTTTGCTGGTGAGCATCTTCCACAAATTTTAAGAGATAATTATGATTTAATCAGTAAAGGTGAATACTCAAAAGCATTAATTAATTCTTTCCTTGCTTGTGATGCTGCTATACTAAACAGCCCTTCTATGAAAGGTGACTCTAGTGGTTGTGCTGCTACTACTATTATGATCACTCCTAAAAAACTTATATGTGCTAACTCAGGGGATTCAAGAATTGTATTATCTTCTAATGGTTACGCTAAAGCTATGTCTTATGATCATAAACCATCTAATGAAGGTGAAAAAGCAAGAATTGTCGCTGCTGGTGGTTTTGTTGAAGTTGGTAGAGTTAATGGTAATTTAGCTTTATCCAGATGTATTGGTGATTTTGATTTCAAAAAATCCAAGACTTTACCCCCAGAAGAACAAATTGTCACAGTTTATCCAGATATCATTGAACATAATATAAATTATGAAGATGATGAATTCTTAATTATTGCTTGTGATGGTATATGGGATTGTCTTTCCTCTCAAAAATGTGTTGAATTGGTTCGTAAAGGTATTCATAAAAGATTAACATTAACTGCTATTTCTGAAGCAATCATTGATGTTTGTGTTGCTCCAAATTCAATGGGTTCCGGAATTGGTTGTGATAATATGTCTATTATTGTAGTTGCCTTATTAAATGGTAAATCTTTGGATCAATGGTATGAAGACATCATTAACAAAGAAAATACACCTGTCTCCGAAGAATTCAATGAAGTTCGTAAAGATATTTATGATACTGATGCTGCTCCTGGTGAAGATTTAGGAGGTGCTAGTGGTTATGAAAATTCTTTTGTATCTTCTTTAGCTACTGGTGCTGCTGTTGTATCTAGTGAAGATAATGGTTCGGCTAATGGTGAAGGTTTTGAAGAAGACAATGTTTCCTCATTAAGCAAATTAATTAATAATAGTTCGGCTACTTATTACAATGGTGCTTATTATTTAGATACTTCTTCTGCTAGTTCATTGTTAGCTACTTTAGGTATGCTTTCAAAAGGTGATATAGAAGATGATGAAAATGCTGTTCCAACGGCTACAGTTACTGAAACTACTAATGATGACGATAATGATGATGATAATGAAACTAAACCCTCTGTTAATGATAATAATGAAGATAATGGAATGAAACAGACATCTTCTGTGGAAACTCTAAAAGATAGTGAAGAATCTCCAAAAATTGTACAATTAGAAGAAAAAGAAGCTGAAAAATAAGCATATACATAAAACAAAAACAGCCTTATAAACCCTAAACATTGAATTAATCATATTATATATAATTAGAGCATTCAATTATGAAGAAATATTTAAAAAAAAATATTTAGCATTTTAAGACTACATTTTATTCTCTGCCTCCCTTCATACCTCTTATTTTTTTTTCTTTTTATTTACTTATTATCTATTTTTTATATATATTGTTTTCTTATATTTATCCTTTGTTTTTTTTAATTGATTTTTGTTTTTTTGAATAAAACAAATAAAATTTTTGTCTATTACTTACTTATAAATGTAATTTCATAAAATCAATAACTTTTAATATCGAATAATTTACAACTGTTTAAATAGACAGTTTCGATTAATTCTTGAGGTTCAATGTTTTTTAACTTACTCATTATTTCTGCCACAAATCCTATCATTACTGGTTCATTTCTAGATTTAACTAACCCATGAGCACTGTTATCTAAATGTTTTGAATAACGTTCTTTTTTCAAAGTTGGATAAGGTAATAAATCATGGGTTTTCTGGTCTCCCAATGATATTATATCTTCGGTTAATTTTGGATAATAAAAATTTGGATATGGAGTTAAATATTTATAACCAGAATGAGATTTTCTAATTTCACACCATGGAGCATCTGTCTCTATTAATAATTTTTCTAATGGTACTAATTTCGCCACAGTTAGATTTTCTGGGGTTTTTAAAGAGCAACCATTTATTCCAATAGAAAATCCTAATTCTAACAATTGGCCAAGTTCTTTAGCTGTACCTGTGAATGAATGAACCACTGCCTTCTGTGGGTTTATGGTTCCCTTATTTATGAAAGGTGATATTATTTTGATAAAGTCATCACTAGCATTTCTCATATGTAAAAATAAAGGCAATTTAATTAATTCAGCTATTTCTAATTGTAATTTAAAAAACTTTTGTTGGGTTTCTTTGGTCGAGTAATTCAATCTATCATAATCTAAACCAATCTCCCCGAATGATTTCACAATTCCTTGTTTGGCCCCATTTATGGCTAATTCTTTTAATTTCGATAATTTTTCTTGACTATCTTCTATTAATTCATTCACTGAACATGGATGTACACCAACTGTTGCATATAATTCAACCCCATCCTTAGTAGTTCTATTATATTCTTTACATATTTCAATAACATGTTCTGATTCCATCACAGATGATCCTGTCACTAGCATTTTATTAACATTGAATTGTTTAGAGCGTTCAATGATTTGTGCTAAATCTGTATCATGATGTTGTTTATCATGATAAATTCCTTTAAACATTGAATCAGTGAGATTTACTCCAATATCAAAATATCTAGGAACATATTTAACACTGGCCATTTTTTTGTCCTTAATTAGTATTAGCCGATTACAAGATGATTAAATAATAGAAAACAAGTTTAAAACAATATATATATATGCATTTTAATATACCAAAATAAATGAAAAAATTTTAATGTTTTTTTTGTTCTCTTTTTTTTTTTGGTTAGTTGTTACAAAACTACTTTTCCCTCCTTTATAGGAAAAAAAAGAAATTTTTTAGTACAGATTAATCACCATATATATTACATTCAATAATATGAATGCCTGTATATGAATCATAACTATATTTAATAGAACATACTTAATAATAATTAAGACGTGGCCAACACCTGTGTCTATGGACAAGACTTGTTGTCCTCTTATACATGTGAAAAAATTTTTGGGGCCTTTGTATATTCAATTAAGAACTCTTATAAACAAGAGATATATTAACAGAGAATATATAAAATTTGATAATAAAGCCATTAAGCAACCAAAACCAGCTAATCCGATTTATACAGGAAAAGAACTACTTTAAGTCATCTATAGTGCTCATAATAGTCCTGATAAAACATTTACTACTGAAAAGAGAAGTAACAACATTAACAATAAGAGTAATAAATTATTGGAACTGGGGTAAATCTAATAATATGACCAATAATACCAGTGATTTTACATAGCTACTACCACAAACAATGATAGCACTAATTCAAAAGCCAAGTATGATTATGGCTACTTGTATAAATTTTCATATATGATGATACTATAGAATCTAATATTTTCTCTCTCTATATAAGAATTTTGGATTACAAATATTGAAAATTAGTTCAGCAATTTTTTTCTTTTTTTTCATGATGAAAGGATTTTATCAAGATGACGGACAAGATTAAAAATCCACAAACTTGTCACAACTTTAAAAACCATATATTATATATTAATTATTATATTGTCAGTTTATATTTATTTACGTATTTTAATAAGTACTATTTCTGTTTTCTAGTTAATTATATTAACTTTATTTGGGAAGGCATTTATATATATTTTCTTTCGTCTGGAGAAAAAGTGCATAGATAATTTAGCGTTTGTTTTTTATAGAATAAGAAAAAAACACTATCCTATGCAATAATACAATAAATCTCAATTTATATAATTAATTTTGAAGAATATGAATCAATATATTGAAAATATGCATAATAAAATGTCAGAAAATTTAATACCGTTAGATCTTTAATTTCAAAGATCAATGATTCGAAAGAAATTACGAATAAAGTACACAAACAATGTGCAATTACTACTGATTATTTAAAAGAGATTAGATCAAAATTTGTACATAAAAATTTCTCGCAGATGATTTAAAATTTTTTAAAATTTTCTATCTAGTGATGATTTAAATGCGTTTTTAATTTCGATGATTAAAGGCAAATTTAGTATTAGAGAGCTAGCAATTGAGCCTAAACTATAATATACAGGTCTTAGCGATAAAAGACTTGATCACAACTACTGCAACTCTGAATGATTCAAATGGTTCCACAAGATGTTTGGCCAATTCTTGCAGATAGAAAGAAGATATTCCCTCTTCCCATAAAACCTCCTGAATAATATGGAGAAATTAAAAACTATCAGGTGTCTACTACAGCCAGGATCATCATGCGCTATCAACCTCATTTTAAACTCTAAAAGATCGTTAAATGGTATTTTATCTACAGTGTTGAAATCACATTTTTTAGGAGTCTAAATTTGAAGTTACAATTGCAAAAAAATAACAGTCAACGCTACAAAAATTTACAAGATAATATTTCAATTATTGATTATTTCAGACATAATATTCTTTCAAAAAATAGAATATATCTATTCAGGCAGGTTTCAAATCATATGGCTATGGTTAACATCTAGTATAGATATAGATAAACGTGATATATTATGATTTAAAATTGGTTGATGCTTCATTAATAAAAATCTTAGATTTTCGAGAGAATCTAATAATAAAATATTTGGAATTTCAAATATATATGTTTTATATTTCATTTTTATTACACAGAGCCACTATAAACATTTGAATAAAATTTCTTCATTCGAATTTTTTATTTTTTATTTAGAACCAGACACGAAACCATATACACAACGATATAAGTGTTTCTAACTATAACTATATAATGACACTTCTGCTTATATTGAAAAATACAATAACTACAGAATTTCGTTATAATAATACTTATATTAGTAAATTCTATACAACTTTACTGCAAAGTTCAAGGAATTTTTGCCTTTTGCTCGATAATACAATAACAGCATAATAAATTAAGTTACTATTAAGTCAAAGATTAAACATATTTTTGCATAGCACAATGCATTCAGGTAATTTTTCGTTTTCTTTAAAATATTTTAAGAAAGAATTTTTCTCAGCATGGGTATTTCCTCGTAATTCTCTTGAATAGCAAGTTTCTAAGACATGTTTTTAACGATAGCATAACTATTCTTACTTTCGGCTTGTTTCTCATAGATAACTTTTAAAGTTATATATATGTATATGAAACACACAAATTTCACAAATTTCTTAAAGAAAAACAGTTGGTTCTGAAGGGTTAGTGCCAATCATAGAACCAAATTCTAAGAAATGTTTGATAGTTGCAATGATCCATTGATTATCCAGGTCAATAATCTCTTTAGAATAAAGAGACATTTTAGGAGTAAACACGAAATTTTGTAATTGAAGTAGAGATCTAGAAGTACGATCATTCAAATTTAAAGAGTCCATAGCAACAGCTTTAATTTTAGAGTTTTTCAAATAATATTTAATAGAACTGATATCAAATAATTTTTCACTCGAAGTATTGATTAGTATCACATCGTCCTTCATTAATTTAATGATGTCATCATTGATTATGAATTTGTCGTTTTTAAATTGGAATGCCTTTTCATGAGCAAAATTAGGTGGTGGTTGGTAATGATTCATTGGTAAATTTACTGATATTATATTACTGGTTTTGATTAAATCAGGTAAATCCACAAATTCGATTCCCAATTCCATATTTTTTTCTTTCAGTAAACTAGCATCAATAGCATTATCATAATAAATAATTTTTTTAAATCCAAAATTTCTAAGTCTATCAATGATTTTCAAACTAATTTTATTCATCCCAATTATTCCAACTATTTGATCTTTAGGCATTAATCCATAGGGATTCTGCCAAACATTCACGTTGACAAGTTCCAAATTCTTGGCGCCAGATGATTTTGGTAAAATTCTCGACCAGAAATTATTATAATATTTATAAGTTTCTAAAACACTATTGATTCCCCTATGGAAACTTCTTAGACAATTCATCATTAAGAAAACATGAGTATCTGCTGTGGAATTTTCCCTTAATTCAAACATTTCTAAAATTTTCTTATTATTGTTAGTCAATGGTAATCCAGAACCAACATTACTAAAATAACTGTCTAAAGGTGTTGAGAATTGAATTTCTTTATTAGTCATTAATTTATTGATAATTGTTGAATTTTTATAATAACTTGAAGATATTACTGCCACAGTTGTAGCTGGTAATGATTCAATGACTTCGTAATCTAATCCACCAACTATAGTATCAAAATATCTATTTGTCACTAAAATATTTAATTTCTTGATTTTAGATAAATTCTTCAAAAATTGCTTACGATTTTTCCCTGTAACTTCAACTATCTCTGCATTATAATTATCTTTAATTTGATTATAGATTTCGTTATTGTCATTAATATTATTTCCAAAAAAATGTTTTGGAATCGCAGGCACAGCAATTTTTGGACGTTTCAAATACTTGGATCTTGATCTCTCAGCTAATAGTATTCTATTCAGTTGGAAAATAATTATAACTATTAAAATTCCGATAAATAATAAAACTGTGACACGTGTGATTATTTTAGCCTTTAATTCTTTAGAAATCTCGGGGAATTCAAATGGCAGTGAGGCAGCAGTAGATAATTTTTTATGATGGTGATGTTTACTGTGTTGTTTCTTGTTAAGTTTTTCTTTATCTTTAAGGAACCCTTTGGCTAAATCATCGATTACTTCATTAAGGGTTTTCTTCTTTCTAGATTTGGTGCCAGTTGCGTTGACAGCCTTGAAACCATTTTTTGTTTTAGTATGAGTTGGTAATTTAAATGATATTGTTGGCATCATATCTACCATTCCAGGAATTTTTGCTGCAGGAATTGTCATTAATAATTTATTGTCAGGTAATGGTGTATCTTCTTCTTCCTTTTCTTCTTCTTCTTCGTCATTGGCATATTCAGTTACACTTGATAGAGAATTGTATTGAGCCGGTGCTGATAACGGCGGTATTGGTGGAGACATTGGGAATACGGGGAACTGGCTATGATGCGAATTAGCCTTCAATTGTGGTAAAGGTGGTAATGGCGGTACTATAAATGGAGTACCATCAGGTAATGTTAACATTAATGGAGGGGGTTGAGATATTGGGTAATCATTACCTGTAGGAATATTATTAGTAGTATTAAGATTAACATATTGATTTTGTATTGGAGAGTTATAAACAAGAGGATTAGGTATTGGCGGTGGCGGTTGATGTAATTTTTGATGATAATTGGTATTTTGGTTATATTGTTGTTGTTGTTGCTGCTGCTTCTGTGGTTGGTTTAAATTGAAGCTTTTTGAATATTTTATAGCATATTTGTAGTCTCCATAATAAGGTCTACGCTGTCGAATATTGCTTTCATCCATTGTTTCATAATATTAAATAGCCTCAATTAAATTCTATAATAATTGATAATTGTATGGATATAGACACAATGGTGAAAATTAAGTAAAAAAAGAAAGAAAATTGGTAAAATAAAATATCGGAAGGTTTATATATTTTATATATAAATAAAAAATTTATTATTTTAACTCTTACCACCCTTTTTTTTCTTCTGGTCTGTACTAATTGTCTCTACTGTAAACGATTAGATTATGCATCTAATCCACCAGCCGTCTAAAATAGAAATATTTGTACAAAATGGTTATGAAGCAATGATTCTTTGTAGTACAACTTCATTCTACTCACAAGAAAAAACAAAATAACAAAAAAAATAAAATTAAAAAAAAAAAATTGAAATAATGAACATTGGAAAAGATCATCAAAGAGAAACAGTATAATAGCAATAATCAAAAATGGTAAGTTATAATTTAAATTAATATATGGAAGGTAAAGGATGAATGAATTACTAATAAAAATTTTTTTATAGTCTGCATTATTTAATTTTCAATCTTTATTACAAGTATTGTTGTTGTTGATTTGTACGGCTACTTACATACATTCTGTATTCCCGGCGATACTAGATAAGAATAAAAATGGTTTATTAGGTGTCTTTTGGAAATTCGCTAGAATTGGTGAAAGAATGAGTCCTTATATTTCTATTTGTTGTGTTATCATGGCCTTAACTCATTTGAAAAATTGAATTACTTAATCTGAACCCTTTAGTGAAAGAAGTCAATCAAGATTAGCATACAGAGTTGGAGGGAAAAAAACATAATGATCAGTCTTTTGGGTAATTTCTATAAACATTCATAATTTACGGTACTGTGGGCTTTCAAGATAATAATAATAATAATAATAATAATAATAATAATAATAATAATAATAATAATAATAATAATAATAATATAATTAAAATCAGAAAAAAATCAGAAACCATAAAATACATAAAAAATGAAAATTGTATTATAATGTTATATATTTAAGATTACAAATAATATAAATGGGAGTTCTTTATATGTGTTAAAATTATACATCAACGACAATGGATGATTTTATTTAATGTTAAAATTCTCATTACTGCTATAACATAAAACTGGACAACGATCTGTACCAACAATTTTTTCTAAATATATGCTATCCCATTTACTGAAAACTGTTTTAACTAACGATAAATTAATATCATTAATCAATTCTGACATTAAAGAACTGGTAAAGCATTTTAAAATAATCTCTGAATAATATTCAGCTTCTAATAAAGGTTTATAAAAGATAATATTTGATACCCCTTTAATAGTAAATCGATTATAATGATGTAATCTTTCAGTATACAACATAACACTATATTTTCCTTGTAAGAACCCTTGTCTGTATCTATTTGTCTTCGCTTGAGATGTATATTCATCAATACCTACAAAATTTATTGAAGTATTGAATTTTAAATGATTTTTAATTCTTAAATAATCACTGTAGTCAGATATTACTACTAAAGTTCCTCCATTATTTTCATGATCTTGAGATTTTTCATTCAATATCGGAATGATATTACTCTTGAAATAAGTGAATCTTTCATCCGGATCATTTATTGGAGAATCACAATCAAATCTAAGGAAAGATTGTTTAACTTTAAAAACAATATTAGCAACTGCAGCAGCATCATTATCACATTTCAATTGGTTAAATTTGCAATTACCACTTATGTTTAAAGATCTGTTTAATAAACTATTCATCTCTGGTGTGACAATCTTTGAAAAAATTAAATTTTGTCTCAATAATTTAAATTGATTATTAATAGCCCACATTCTAATTCTACTGAAATCCAATTTAGGAGAATATTCTTTTGGAATTTGATTTAATCTTTTCAAAATAAATTGAATATTTGACCAGTTTTGAAATTGTAAGCTTGCTGCTTGATCAAGTACTAATATTTCTATAGAACTCAAGAAATCGTCGCTTTGTTTTGGGTTTTCCAAAATAGATTTTATACCTAAAGAAGAACCCAAAATAATATCTGATTGTTCAAACGAGGAATATATTTTAAGAGTTTTTCTAGTGAATTTACAGCCAATACAGAAAAAATCATTTGAATTTCCATTGAACAAATATTTGAAATCTTGAGGTTTATAACTAGGAACTTCACTGACAGAATCATCATATTGATCTCTAAATCGCTTCTTATTTTCCACACTTGAAAATTGACTAATTTTAATAATTTTATTCAATACTTCGTAGCATGATTGTCTGGTAGGTAATATCACCAAAACTTTGGCTCTATTAAATGCTTGATCTTTAAATTCTTGATCTGGATTTTGAATTAATTTGAAATTGTTTTTGAGAATACGATCTCTAGTCTTAAGAATATGATTCACTAGATGACAGCAATAAATATCCCGAATTTTGGATTCGTTAGAATATTCTAAATATGGCATCGTAATATCTTGATAATTAAACATTGGATCTCTAATCATTTTATACACATCATCATTGGCTAAATTATTACTATCAATAAATGCTTTCACTTTTTGTTTAATATTAAGATTATGGGTAATGTCATTTAATGATTTAGAGACAGACTTATAATTAATTGATTCCATATGGTTTCTAGCGACTTTCCAGTTTGGTGTTTCTTGATCGTTTAATATTTTCTCATAATTGTCCAATTTGTCTTGATCAGGATTATTAAAATGTTTTTCAAACGGATCATCATTATTATTATTGATAGCTTCCTCTGAATCTACTTCTGAATCTGAATCTACTTCAACTTCCGATTCAGACTCTTCCATATTTTCAATTATTTCTTCAATTTTTTTAGTAGGATTTTTCTTGGAGGATGATGTTTCTTTATGAAGTTTTTCATTAGAAGATGCTCCTTTAGTATCCAACAATACTAATAATGCATTATATGCCTTTCTAGCATCATCACCATAATCATTTTCTTCCTCGAATTCTGTATCATTTTCTTCTGATAATTGTGGGTCTTCAAAAGCAGGTTCATCCATAACAGGTTCTTCATTTTGTTTTCTTTTATGAGCTCTACTAATTGATCTTTTTTGTTTACGGCCATATTTATCATTTCTAAATTTAGATTTTGGTTTCTTTATTCTATTTTCATTCATTGCTGGTTTGTTATTGCTCTTTATATATATACTTTATTTTACTAATATATAAATGATATAATATAAGAAATACTAATAAATAATGCTCATCGATTTTTTCATTACGAAAAAAAAAATTTTTTCTAAAAAAATTTAATTTTTCATCTTGGTCGGAATTGTCTATGTAATTCCGGTACAATACAAAAATGAGCATATAAGAAAAGAAAAAGGATGATTTAATTATACATAACATAAAAATTGAAAATAAAGAATATTATATGAACAACTTATTAATGACGGCCAAGACCTGGTAATCTTCTAGCATTGCTTTCATTGTCATTATTTCTATTACCTCTACTTAATCCAGGTAATGAGAAGCCAGTATTGTTGTTGTTGTTATTGTTGCCGTTGTTATTATTATTGGCATTCCCACTATTATTATTGTCGCCTCTATTACTATTTAAACTCGAGCTTCCATCTTTGTTACTATTTTTGTCATCATCATTACTATTTTTATCATCATTATCGGCATTAGATGGATTATTATCATTATTACTCAAATCATCACCTTTCATACCATTTATATTATTATTAATAGCATAATGCCAAGCACCAATTTTAATGTTTGTGTATAATTCATCATTAAACGCGCCAGGATCATTAGGTCTTGCTCTACACCAAAATCTTGCAGATCTATCAGCACTGGCAGAACATAATAGGTGGCCTAACGGATGATACTCTAAACAGTTGATACCCTTTTCATGAGCATATGGAATAACATGTGTGGGTTCAATAGACGGTATTTGGTAGAAATTCTGATTTTGACTATATTTCCCATTGATTTCATTGCCATTACTATTATTGTTATCTTCTTTATCATTATCTCTATTTTCTTGACCATTATTACCACTACCATTGTTATTGTTGATTCCACCTATATTATTACTATTTTCATTACCTCCTAAAGTACCAGCAAATTTATCAGGTAGATTTGACAAATCAAAATCATTTGAATTTATCAAATAATGATTCATTGATCCATCGTAACCACCTGTAGTTACCATTGATGAATGTACTGGATTCCAAGCAACGCATGACAAATCAGCTTCGTGACTCTTAATTATTAATAAATCTTTCATTGCCCTTATGTCAAAAATTCTGCAAGATCTATCTTTTGAAACACTAGCGATTAATCTTTGAGTACCAGCGGGCTGAAATTTAGTCTTTGTAACATTATGTTTAAACCCAAGTAAGGTGCTAACACAATTGGATGATCTCGGATCCCAAAGTTTTAACAAATTATCCTTTGAACCACTAATAACTAAACCTAAATTTGGATGCCAATCACAGCATTTAACATCCCAATTATGGCCCTTTAATGTTCTTTCTTCTTCACCAGTATTGAAATTCCAAATTTTCAAAAAACGATCATCTGAACAACTTACAAATCTTGAATCATTAGGTGAAAATGCCAAATCTCTAATTGCGTCAGTGTGTCCGTGCACAATATTAACATTATTGAAATTCGGTTGCCAAAACTTGATAACCCCGTCTTGATCTCCTGAGATTAACCAGTCATCATTATGTGAGTAGCACATTGAATGAATAGAAGAATCATGTGCTTGCATAATTGTTTCAAAATTGAAAGTCATACCATTCCAAAGAGTGAATTCACCGGCGTAATTACCACTGATTAATCTTCTCCCTTCTGGTGTCCATTTAATTGTGTTCATGGCATGTCTATTTTTGTTTGCACTTAAATGCACAAATTTTGTTTGTATGTCTACCACAGGGAATTGATCTTTATAAGCAGTTGGTGGTAATAAATCTATAATATATGATGTTTCCGGTCTTACTTTACCAATATATTGTTTATTCATCCCCATATTTCTTTTAATCACCCATCTTGCTACCGGGTTCCCGTGATCTACAGTTCTTCTATGTGCAGTCTTCTTCAGCTGTGCTGATAATTGTTGTTCAAGACTTAACTGGTATCCATTCTTCATCACATCACCATACTCATTAGGTCTCTGACGTTTATTATTTTGAAACATTTTTTTTTCAATTCTAATTGAATTAATATATATATATATATATATATATATATTATTAATTTAATAGATTAATTGGTTTATTAATATTTGGAAAATATTTAGTAGAGCTTCCCTCTATTATCGTAATTTTTCTTTTACTTTTTCTTCTTTTTTCACTGAAAAAAAAATATTCTATTCAAAATACAAATGTAAGGGTGTTAAAAAATAAATAAATAAATAATTGTTAAAGACAACATCCTTACATTATCTAATATTAAAAGATGTTAAGATTATAGAATAACAAACATATATATTGGCGATTGCATTTTTTCAATATTAAAAGCATATAATGAAATATAATTATTTATGATATGAATAAATAATCCAATTGGGTTTTGAGTTTACAGAGTTCACTCTTTCTTTTTTTTTTTTTTTTTTTTTTTTTTTGAAAAAAAATTTTTTTTTTTTTTTTTTTTAAAAATTTTTAAAAATTAAAAAAAAAAAAAAAAAAAAAAAAAAAAAATTAAAATAAAATAAAATAATAATATTAGATATTTGATGATAAGAGAATGAAAAACATAGATAATAAATGATAACGAGGTAATGCTAGAATTAATCATGACATGATAAGCCCTTGCCATTTACAGAAGTATTATTGTCAAGATTATATGGATCAATGCGGATGCAAATATCTTGGAAATCTTAAAAGCAAGGTTGGGTCTAAAGAAAAAAGGGATATCGTAACTTTTATAACAACTACTGCCTATAAATAATGTAGCTAACTATAATATAATAAAAAAATAATACTATATGAATATTACAATATAATAAATATAATATTTATTGACAGCAAACTTGAGTTTCGAAAATAAATGCCTGTTTCCGTACTATTGGATGTACCATAAAAAATAAAAATGTACAGAAGAAAAAAATTTTTTTTTCTTTTTTTTTTTTTAAAATTTACTTTTTTTTAAGAGGGGGGATGAATGTGTGAATTGATATCCTTGATGATAATATTATTGTACATGAAAATATTTTTCTTCAACTAATAAATACTTATATTGAACCATATATCAGAATAAGGAACCAAATATTATATATATGGGAAAAAAGATTTTTGTTTGAATGGTATTTCCTTATCATAATTCAAGAAAGAAAATATTTTTTTTTTCGCTATTTCTATACCTCTTATCAATAAGTTACAAGCACAATCTATAAATGAACTAACGCAACAAAAATAATATATAAATTTATCACATCACATCATATCATATCATATCAATAACAAAAAAGTAGAATATTATATTTTATTATTTCTTTTCTTATTTTCTTTTACAAACAAAAAGATCAATAAAGCATATAACCTACCCATAGAAAAAAGTCATTAGCAAGACAATAAAATATAATTATTGCATCATGGCAATGGTGATTTGGATATGGTGGATTTTATGTTTGATTGATGCTTGTCAATCAGCATTGCTACCGTTATATAGTTGTAGTAATGTTAATCATGGTAGCTTTTTATTAGATTCTGCGCTATTGGATGCTTATTATGATCGTGGTCGTACAAACTTATTATATTATCGTTTAAAGACTATATTGAAGAATGGAACTATTACTAACGTCAACTCTGCAAGCAATAAAGTCACCACTTTGCATGTTAAATATTCTTATTTGAATGGAAGGGAAATCGATGATTATTATCAATTTTGTACACATATATCTAATAGTTCTAATTCAACTGGTATTAGAAAGCCAGAGAAGCCAAGTGATACTGATATTTATTCTCCAGATTTTAGTAAATTATCTGTTAACATTACTTATAATGATATATGCCCTATAGAGTCTGGTGAGGAGTTTATCATTAATTTGGTCCAGAAACTAGAAAATGCTGCATCGATGTCATCATTTACGGTTCGATTTGAAACTTTATCAAATGACGATCAATCAAGTTTGCTTGGATGTAGTGAAGCATACATAACCCCACGATTTGATGCTAATACCACTGTTAGTATAAGTACAGTAGTACCTGTGGTGTTCATGATGGTGTTAATGGTTAATGTTTATGCTCTATTTTTCAGTCCTTATCAAGAATCACAAGGTAATCCGTTTGCATTGCTTGCTTCATCAATGTGTAATGAATCATTATTACGTCAGTTATCACCATCATGTTTTGATTTTTTAATTTATTTACAATTTGCTTATTTTAATGGTGGACTTAATATCAGATATCCAGGATTTTATCAACCAACGTTGTCTTATTTAAATTGGTGTGCCTTAATGATGTACGATTTTTTCAATACCGAGGCTACTTCTAGTTCAACAATAGAGAATAATTTATACTTTAACTATTTCGATGATGGGTTAAGTACTTTAACAGTTTTCAATAGTAAACAGTTGAAAATGTATGGTTGGAGAAATTTTATGGTATGGTCAGTGATAGTATTGAGTGTTGTATTATTACTTTGTGAAACTTTATTATTTATAAGTTGGCTTATTCAAAGAAAAAAACCTCCATCAGTGGATCGTGATAATTTTTTCAATGGATTGGGTAGTAAAAATCTTTGCTATTTAATTGGTTATATTATCGGGTTTTTCTATTGGTGGTTTGCCATGCCATTCCTTGTACTATCATTATATCAATTTTATTCATACATTCTTCATGCTGGTTCAACACCTGGTTCATCAATCGTCGGTCTTATATTATTAATATTTTGGATATTTGGATTATACATTTTTTTAACGAAATACACTTTCCATTTGAAAAAATCAATTAATGTTAATAGATTTTTGATCAATCAAAAGGATAAATTATTAAAACGTTCTTCCACCTTAGAAAGCTTCTTCAAAAATTATAATGACGGATATGATTCCAAAAAATTATATTCTTCAGTGAGGACCATTAATTTATTTGGGATGATGTATTATCAATACAAACCAAATAAATTACAATTTATATTGTATGAATTATTGTTTTGTTTTTGCAAAGCTTTCACATTAGCATGTATTCAAAAATCTGGGGTGGCTCAAGTTATATTGATGATTGTCATTGAAATTAGTTATTTTTTCATGTTAATCACTTTTAAACCTTTCTATGTAGGTGCTAATAAAAACTTGAATAATTGTATTATTTCAATAGCAAGAATCATTGTGGTTATATTGAACATACCATTTATTTCGAATTTTGATCTTTCAGAAAGAGTTCGTTGTTATGTTGGATATGTGCAGTTATGTATTCATTGTTTCTTAATGCTTATTATATTTTTCAGAAGTTTAGCAGCATTTTTAGACATTTCAATGTCAAGACATAGAATGGACAATGCTAACAACTATTTCTCAATTAGAGATAATATCTCATATCCTATTGATACCTTTGATAATAAAGGTGAAAAGAAAGCTATAATAACCAACTTTAAAAATGGTGGTGGTGATAAAGAAGATGCTGAAGAAGAAATTGATGAAGATGGTGGCAGTTCAACAGCTGATTATGAAAAGTTAATAAAATCACCAAATTATCAACAAACTTATTATAGAAGAAGATCTAATAATTTAAACGATTTTTCATTAGAGCCATCATCTTTCTTTAGGCAACCATTAAGTCCAAATTTGAATAATAGCGAATATGATGTTCAGCCCCCATCTCCAGTGGTTCATAGTAATAATACAGGTAATACTAGTAGTAACAATGCCAGTATCGCTTATAATCTTTCTAATGCAGGAACTTCATTATTAACAATCATTCCAGGAACCTCGAACAATATTGGTAGTAATAGTAGTGGTCCTTCTAATGCAAATACTGTAATAAATAGTAGCAACAACAATAATAATAATAACAGCTCGATTCTTGATTCAAATAATAGAAATCAAGATTCTCAAATGTCAGCATCATCATTAATGTTACTTGATAACACTACAACTGGTATTCCAACTCAAAGAACCTCTTATGATTTCTTGCTTACTCCAACATATCAAATCAAGAAAGATATTGATTACTCAATTCGTGAAGCTGATTTGTATAAAGGTGTTAACATTAAAACTGATGATGAAATCCGTAAAATTTGGGAAGATCGTGATGGTACCAAAGATTCATTCATGAACTCTACTAATCCAATGAAGAATTATAATAGTGGCAATGATATTGTGTACGGTAATGATAAAGGTAATAGTAGTGATGGTGGTATAATATCTCGCAATAGCCATAGTAATATTAATGATATTGGTTATAATGGAATGGATAGCACCGCAATGATAGAACAAGCTGGATACAAGGATTCTAATTTATTTGCAATTAATATGAAGAAATTATTTTCTAATATTCTATCAACAAAAAAATCTAAACGGATTTCGGTGACTAGTTCTTTAAATAATAATCAAACTGGATTTGAAGTCATGAGACCTAAGCAGCTTAGAGTACGTTCTATTCAAGAGGTTAACCTTGAAAAGCAAACTCATTTGAATTCTCATTCTCGTACTCCAAGTGGTGCCGATTCTGAAGAATTATTAAATAATTTTAGTCCTAATGATTTCAATAGTGCTAGTAATGTTTTCGAATATTCTTACAATGTTATCCACGAAGTTCCCGAGGAGTACGTTTTAGTGAATCCTGATATTAGTCCCTCAGTATCTACTAAAAGTAAGAAATAGTGATGGTATTCAACAATTCATTGATTCTATTACACACTTCTGATAACGCTTTCCTTTCTAATCTAACAATTTTTTAATTTTTTTTCTTTTTATTTATTTTTCAGGATGTTGTTTATACCTCCTTTGTAATATAGTTTGTATTCTTTTAGTTTTATTGGATTGTATTTATATTACCCCAGTAATAGTAGGCATATTGTACTTCAATTAAAATATAATATAATATTTATTATTTATTATTTAATTTAATTAATATTTACTATTTAATTTATTATTTTAAATCTTTGTATGAATGGGTGGTAATAGAAAAATAAAAAGCTTGTACTTTGTAAATGAGAATTGGATTCAAGCCATCAAGATTTTGAATGTATTTATATGAATAAAAGAAAACATACCAAGAATTGAAATAGACCAATAGAATATATATAAAAGTATAAACATAGAAAAAAATATAAGAAGAATGTTAAATAGAGGAATTATAATATAGTCTTTCATAATAAAAAAGAATATAATAAATAATAAATGATAAATATAGATGCTTGAGAAGAGATTGGTTGAAAGAACAAAAAACTATTGTACATATGATTCATCAACGGTATCCCATATTTCCATAAGATGCTTGCTGTTGTGGCTGTTGAGGTCTTTGTTGTTGTTGTTTCATTCCTTGTGGTGGGTAATTGTTGAATCCTCCAGAACCAGCAGATGGAATTTGGCTACCAGAATATTTACTACTACTACCACTAGTAGGGAATTGACCAACTGTAGGAATAGACATACCAGCAGAAAATGGATTTGGACTTACCTTTTGACCAGGAGGTGGTTTAGTATTAATTCTAAGGCTATTTGGTGGTTGCTGATCACTACTACCAACATACCTCTGTTGTTGTTGTTGTTGCTGTTGTTGAGGTACGTAACCATACCCAGGAGATCCACTACTTTGTTGTTGAGAACGAGGGCCATTTGGAGACAGTGGATATTGTTGAGAACGAGGGCCATTTGGAGACAGTGGATATTGTTGAGAACGAGGGCCATTTGGAGACAGTGGATATTGTTGAGAGCGAGGACCATTTGGAGACAGTGGATATTGCATTCGGTTATTGCTGTTAATTGGAGAGCCATAACCACTACTACTACTGACTGGACTACGTATTGGGCCTGAATTTCTATTTGCCGTTGATCTATATGGCGTGGAAGGTTGAGACCCGCCATATAAACTATTATTATCATCATCAATGTTAATCATTGGTAATTTTGGTTGTTGACTATTACTATTTGAAACTTTCTTTCTCAGAGGATCATTAAATGGAGCAATTGGTTGCTGTGATTTACTAGAAGGAGGAATAGCAACTGCTTCACCATAAGTAGGATCAAAAATGTCAACGTTAGGCTTCTTTTTAGATTTTGGATTACTAATTTTAGTTTGAGAAAGCATAGCAGGTAAATCAAAATCAGAATCGTCAACCACTTTTTCATCAGCAATACTAGTAAAATTCTTTTCACTTGGGGATGGAAGTTTAGCATAATCAGTATAAATTTGTGTGATTTGCAGGAGACGATTATCATCCTTGCCATTGCTGTTACCAGTATTAACATTAAGTGAATTTGATGAACTACTATAATCTGAAGGTAATGGTAAAATGGTTGGAGAATTGTTTGGAGGACCGCCCATTTTATGATTTGATCTCATATTCTTATTATTATTGTTATTTACTGATCTATCAGATGGTAGTGGCAAATTACCGCCGCCATTAGGGGCATTAAATTGTCTTGGTTGTTGAGAAAACCCAATTGAGCCAGCAACATTATCGGTATTATTATTTGGATAGCCACCACCACTTCTTGAATCTGAAGGTAATGGGAATTGATTGCTACTGTTTTTATTATTACCTGAAGGCTGTTTATTAGCAAAAGGATTATTGGCATATGGATTATTACCTGTATTGTTGGCGCTTATTGAATTGCCAGCATTGTAATTACCATTATTATTATTTATGTAGTTCGAATTTTTTTCAGGTAACGATTGATTAGAACGGTTCATATTACTGCCACCAGTACTGTTAATATTTAAAGAAGTATCTGAACCCAGTCTAGCAACAGCTTGTCTTAATGTATCAGTTAAAATTGAAGGAGTAAAGTTTGGATTAGTAGGAGAAGCCACCCGACTACTAGGATTGGAAAAAACCCCGTTGCTGAACCCAATAGCTGGAGAATTAGAATCACTGTTTGAATGAGATGGCCCACAACCAGTATAGCCAGTACTAAGTTTTTTCCGAAGAATATCTTTAAGATGACTAGTCCATTCATCAACGGGCCATAAAATCGAAGAAGACATTTCTGAAAGAGCCATAACATCTTCTAAAGCTAAATAATGAACATATGGTAAAACGGGGAGAGCAAATAATAAAGAATCTGGATCATGTTTATCGGCATTTAATTTTTTAGGACGACCATAAAGCTTAAAGGCATCCATAGTAGGAATTAAGAAACGAATTAAAGTATCATAACCAGCAACATAAGAATGAGGTTCAACGGTGATAAAAACAGTACTGTCAACTACCCCTTCTTTTTTATCAAATATGACTTTTCCTTCAAGTTTAATAAGAGTACTACTATCAATGACTTTGCTCATAGCAGAATTGGGATATTCAGCAAACACACAAGAAGCATCAGTGATAGTTGCAACTATAGAAGCTTTCTTGATCTTTTCATGTTCATAAAGAGTAATTTTCCCAATCCTCCCAGTGTTTTTCCTAGATTTTTTAGGATTAGATTCAATAACTGCATAGCAACGTTTCCAAGGTCTACCGGCGCTAAATCTTACAGATATCCAATGTTCATAATTATATTTAGGTTCAGCAAGAATGACTTTAATATCAGAAAGTTTAGCTCCTCTAGCACTTAACAATGCTCCCGTGTAAGCTTCTTGTAAAGAAATATACTCAAATATAGAAAGACGGAAAGCGGCATGCCATTTGAGGAAAGAATCTTTAGCAGAAAATTGAAGAATGTAACGATTTTTCATAGTAGTCGAAATTAAAATAACATTATTTAAAGGTTTGCCAGCCGAGGGCATAGTTAAAACAGCTTTAATGGAAGCATCGACAAGATTAAGATATTGAGGATCATTAGCAGCTTTCTGGAAAGAGTCTTTACTTCTACGTCTACTTGAAGAAAGAGATTCAGCATCCCAAATAGCAAGTTGAGTACCAGATAACACCCCATAAACTTCAGTCCATTTTCTAGTAGCTGGTTGGCCTTCATTATTTAAATCATGAAGTAACATAAAATTACTTTCATTATATCTTCGATGATTTTGAGCCGAGAGAAGAGTGACAATTGGAACAAGTTCAGGAGAAAGAGCAGACATATCACCATTGCTACTGCCACTAGAAGACTGCGCCAGATTTGTTTTACTTAATTCATTTTGTAACATTATTATCAATTATTAATTATGATGATCATTCGATTAAAAAGTGAAGAAAAAAATGTATAAATTGATAAAAAAACAAATAAATTAAAAACTAATTCTCAAATCAAAATATAATAATAATCAATCAGTCAATCAGTCAATCAGTTAATCAGTTAATCAGTCAATCAGTCAATCAGTCAATCAGTCAATAAATTATATATGATAAGTTGAAACAAAAAACTATTAATCAATTATCTTGGATAGATCAATTTAGAAGGAAATAAAACTGAAGATGCGATAGATAATTAAGAAAATAAATTTTTTAAAAAAATAAAGAAAAAAAAGTGTAAGAAAGGGAATATCAAATTAAAAAGAATGGAAAATGTGAGTGAGAAATAAAAAGGCAAAAGAAAAAGCCAATCAAAGCCAAAAATTAAAACGTGATATCGCCTACTAACGGTTTACTGCACTCCCCCCCCCATCCCCCGGAATTACTTTGCATGGTTTGAGGGTACAGTAAAACCCCACTGAAACAATAGCCAAAAGATGGATGGACCAAATCCAACTGGAATCAACGAGGCTTTTTTTCTGAGGGCTAAGAAGCGGCGGCGGTGCGTTTATTATTTTTTTGGGCATACCAAGTCATAATGCCTGTAAATGCGAGTATGCGCTTTTTTTTTTTGCTTGGAGACCAGGTAAAAAGCAAGAATATTCTGAACAAGAGAGAGGGGCGGCTCTAAGAAGTGAGCAACCAGTAATGAAAAGGAAAAAAAAAAATATCTTAGTACCAAAATGGCAGTTTTCAATGCTTTATAATTTATCACAAGATTCTCAATACGATATGCGATACGCTTAACTTATGTAAGGGATATATATATATAGATATATATATATATATATATGAATGTACTACATTTCTATTTTATATAATTATTACCTCGTAAAGTTGTAAGCGATGCTATAGTTGATTTATTTTTTTCCTTAAAAGGACCTTGGCATAGTGGGGCGAAGTTTTAGTCTGAAAATAACTTCGCAATGTGATTCAACATGAAAAAGAAAAAGGAAAAAAAAAAGATTTTCTATAGTGTAACTTATCTTACCACCAAAATATAAAAGAGAATAGAATAATAAATGATTAATAATAGTAAGCATATCGATAATAGAATAATATATGTATATGCAAAAAAAAGAAAAAGAGAAAGAAAATTTATATAGTCCAGAATATATGATTTCACTGCTGCAAAAGAGAATGAGAATGAGAAAAAAAGATAAGATTCTAAAATTTTTAATATAAGTGGAAAAAAAAGTATTATTAATAAAAGAATAAATATATCAGCAAAATAGGAACTGACGTTTAAAGTAATTAAAATAATCTTCATCAACTTAATCTATGAATATCTACTAGTGGTGTCGCTACAAATTGAAAACGATATTTATTTCAACTATGGCGCATGTCAAAAATGCAATGCGATGTGTGTATCAAATGATTATGAAATTATAATATAAAAAGAAAATAATTTTTTTATCGCTATTTGCACTCCGAGTATTACAGAAAAAGGTACAAAAATTTCAGTCACGGGACACAAATAGGTATTTATTTATATTTTTATTACGTTGTTTACTTTTTTATATGTGTATTTATAAACATTAAAGAAAAACAACAACAAAAAAAAAATTCAAAAAAAAACAAAAAACAAAAATAAAAAACAAAAAAAAAAATTTTTTTTCTCTTGTTTACTTTTTTTTGAGTCTTTCTCTCTTTCATTCATAATATCCCCCATAATATTGATTGACTGGTTGGCCTTTGATTTTCATTGTTTATAATATATAATATACACTTATATAATTAGAATTAGAATTATAAAAAATAAAGAATAAAAACAATTTTCTAGCATCAATTAAATATTTTTTATATTCATTTGATCATACTATTGATGATCTTTTTTATATTTCATTTGTCATATTTTTTTTCTTTTTCCTTTTTTGTATGAATTGATTTATAGATTATTATTGCATTCTTATTATCCCGTGCCTCCCCTCAAATAATAATAACAATAACAACAAGTCAAAAAAGAATCAATAAAACAAATATATTTTACTATCAAGTAGCCTGGAAATATTTTCAAAATCAACGAAAATTACTCAATAAACAATAAATAATTCCAACTTTTCAATAAAATAGAACAAGAATAAAGAAAGAAAGAAAGATGTCCGCTACTTCAAGGAAAAGAGTCGCAGAACAGTCGTTTCAGGTAAGTTTGTTTTTGTTTTTGTTTTTTTTCCTCGAATTTTTTTGTACTAACTAAGTAAATTAATAATAGCCATCACAGATTTATGACGATCCTTTTGAATTAGCTAATGTTGTTATTCAATGTTTATCTGTCCCTGATCAGCATACTACAGTTTCTAGCGTATATTCAAACGATAAGACTTCCGCTACTGAGGTTCAAGCTTACGCGAAAATTGCCGGTGCTAATTGGACTTTTTTCGTGAAAACTTTAGAAACTTCAATTGGTCGTAATACTGATGTTTCACTGAATACTTCACCTGAGTCAATGGTTGATATCGACCTTGGTCCTGCTAAAGTCGTCTCTAGAAGACATGCGTCAATAAAATATAATCTTTCTTCAAGAATTTGGGAGTTGAAAGTTAGTGGTAGAAACGGTGCTAAAGTCGATTTACAAAGAATTCCTAGTGGTCAAAATGCTGTGGCTACAGCTTTAAGATCAGGTACAGTTATTGACATTGGTGGAACTCAGATGATGTTTATATTGCCTGATGCTTCTCCTGTTATCGCTTCAAATGTTATTGCTTCTATTGCTCCTAAAGTTCCTAGTTTATCTGAATATTTAAATAAAAGGCCAAATTATGGTAATAATAATGGCTATAATGGTCAAAATCAAGTCACTTTTAGCAACACATATCAACAACAATCTTTGAATAATCCTCATGCTTACTATTCGGATGCTGGCATGGGTGGTGATTACACTAATAATAATGGTTCAGCTTCTGGTAATTATTATAATCCTTTAAATCATGGAGCTAATAGTAATAATCAGAATCAGAACCATCAATTAATGAATAATAACAATAATAATGTAAATTTACTTTCTACTATGAAAACTTCTCAAACTGAATTTGCTCATTTAGATAATGATTTATCTAGAGAAGAATCTAAAGACATTAAGCCTCCCTATTCTTATGCTACTATGATCACTCAAGCATTACTCTCTAATAGAGATGGAATTTTATCTCTTTCTGAAATTTATGAGTGGATTGCTTCCCATTATGCCTTTTATAGATTTTCTAAAACTGGCTGGCAAAATTCTATTCGTCATAATTTGTCTCTTAATAAGGCCTTTGAAAAAGTTCCTAGAAGACCTAATGAACCTGGTAAAGGTATGAAATGGCAAATTGCTGATAGCTATAAAGCTGAATTTGTTAAATCATTAAAAAATGGTTCGGTTTCAAAAATAAGAAGAGGTAGTAGTGTTTCAAGACAATTACAATTACATATGGCTATGCACAATAATCTTCCTACTGGCTTTGATAAATTTAATAATCCCAATGCTTTAGAGCAAGTCCAAGAAGAACCTAGCCATTACCAACAACATCAACAACAAATGCCTATACATCATATACCACAACAACAAATGAATGGACCTGTAAATCAAGTTAATCAACGACCATTGCAACAACAAACTTTAAAAAATAATAATAGTAATAACAACAATAATAATACTAATAATAACTCCAGCCAATACCCTGCTTCTAGATACAATTCAAACCCTTTAGTGGCTACCAATAATAATAATAATAACCCACTTATTGCATCATCTACTACATCTACCACTACAGCTGCTGTCGCAGGTTCTAATAATAGTACTAATAGCGCTAGCCAAGCATTATCATATATAGCAGCAGCAGCTGGAGTAGCCAATACTAATACTAATAGTAATAATCAGCGACAACCAGTTAATTCTAAAATTGCGACTACTGAAATATCTACTTTTAATGAAACTGATCGTAAAAGTGGTATGAAGACTCCATCACCAAAAAGACAGCCAATATCTACTAATAATAATCAAAATGAAACTAACAATACTACATCAACCAATAATAACAATAAAGGGAATGGTATGAATTTTGATTTGATGAGTTTTTCAAGTCCTAACAAGGCGGGTTATCCAGTATCTCAAGTTGAATCATATACTCCTGAAAGAGGATCTTCAAGAAATGTTAAACAAGTGAATGATTCACTTAATAATAACAATAATAGTAACAATAACAATTCTGATAATAATGACAAACTTCCATATAATAAAAATTTACAAGGATCCCCAGCAATTTGGAATTTTGTTCAATTCAATACTCCAATCGCCGGTAAAACTCCAAATTCTAAAGGTGGTGATGATAAAAATTCAGCTGCTGGTTCGCCAATTCAACAACGTAAAAGATTAACTACTGATGAAACTGCTGGTAAATTAAGTGAAGGTTTGGGTGATTTAAAAAGCGTGGAATAACATATAAAGTTACTATTGATATAAAAATAATAAAATCGAAAAAAAAAAAAGAAATGTACATTTATTTTTTAGTCATTTAACCACTTTCTTTCTTTGTAGTTTATATTATATAATCATCATTAAAGCTATTAAAATTATCTAACGTAGTTAAATGACGCATAGTAGGTCTACCATGAGGACAATTCCAGGGTTTATCCAATCCATTTAAATTCCTGACGACTTTAATCATTGTTTTAAAATTCAAAGATTTACCAATCATAATACTCATTCTACATGCTCTCATGGCAAACATTGCTCTAATCTTTGAACATTTTAAATTTTCTAAATTAGAAACACCAGTACCTTGATTATCTTTGATCAAATTGATCAATTCCATTAAATCTCCAATATTGAACACAGTACCTTTTGACATTGGTATACTTTGCAAATAAATAATATCTTGATCTTTTTCCTCTTTGACAATAATTTTAAACCCATTTTTAGCAAATATTTCTAAATGATCAAGTACGATTAATCTGTCGATCGCTGATAATTCTAATTCTTGAGGTACCACTAATTTTTGACTATGGATCATCGTGTTATTAATTAATTTTTCAAAATTGTATTTCTCATCAGAGGCATGTTGATCAATAATGAAAAGTTCTTTATTATCTTTAATTACCAAAATGAATCCTAAATTGAATTGTCCTATAATTCTCATTTTTAAAAAATCTTGCTTTTTAATTATTAAATTTAGAGTTTCTTCAGATTTTGATTCATCTGTAATGTCCGTCATCATCAATTCTTTTTCATTAGAGTCCATGTTTGATAAAATATCATCCAATTTATAAAATTTTATATCATCAGGGGTTATGGTTGGTTTAGCAATAGTTTTAACAAAATTTAACGTTTCATGAGCGATAACTTTCCGTTTCTTATATGGTGACTTAACTTCTTTTAACACTTCAATTAATTCATCTTCTGGAGAATTTTCATGTGAATGGCAATTACAATTCTCATCCTGCTGATCTTCTTCAGCCGTTGATACTTCCTCTTCTTCAGCCATTGATACTTCCTCTTCTTCAGCCATTGATACTTCCTCTTCTTCAGCCATTGATACTTCCTCTTCTTTTATATTATTATCTATGATATCTTCAATATCATCATTGTAAGTTTCTCCTTCTACAAGTTTTTCAATATGATTATCTTGAGTTGCTTCTTCTTCGAAGTTTGTTTCAATTTCTTCTTCATGAAAACTATCATTTCTTATCTCTTTGGAATTCACAATTTCTAAATCATCAATGGCTTGGGAATTGCCATATAATGATGGTGTTGTTATCTCTGAATTATAATCCTTCAATAAACTATTATTATTATTATTATTATTATTGCTGCTGCTGCTGCTGTTCTTGTTGTTGTTGTTGTTGTTGTTTGATAAGCTCGATGATAATTCTTTATCTGCGCGTATATTTTTTAAACTAGCCCTAATAGCAAATTGTGAAAATTGCGACATTTTTGGCACTGAGTTACCCATTGAATCATAACAATTTAATAAATTTTCACGTAATTCATTCAAAACTTCTGGTTCATTATGAATGTTTATAGTCATTTTATCCGGGGTTACATTGACATCAATGAATTTTGGATCTATAGTTATATTCAAGAAAATTGAAGGATATTGAACATTATTGAACGATCTATAAACTTCATTTATTATTTTAGCAAAATGTGGTAATTGACAAGGTCTTTTATTAATGAAAAATAATTGTCTATCATTCAGACTTCTACCCATTCCAAAAGAGTGTGACGACACAAACCCATTAATCTTAACGATTTGCTTTTCATCGTCATTGTTATCATTATTATTATCACTACATAAATTGTAATTATAATTTTTCAATTGTTTATTAGTTATTGATAATTCTTGATCAACTGGTATTAAAGTTTTAATCATTGAAGATCCAAATACACTGATGATATTATTTCTCATAGAATTGGATTTTGTAGTACTTAATACTAACTTTTTCCTAGAATTTGATTTTCCGCCAATATTATAAGCACTAACTTTAACCCCTGTTGAAATTATACCATAAGATTGAATCAATGATAATGCCTTTGCAAATTCCTTCTTTTGATTTTTAATGAAAACTTTTCTTCTAACAGGTAATGTAGCAAAAAGTTCTTCTATTTTAGTAGTAGTTCCCGGTTTCCTAGAAACTACTGATTTATTGATAATTTCCCCCAGATTATTAAATTCTAAAAAAGTTGCCCTTGGAGATAATTCTTGGGTTGTTGTGGTTATGGTTAGCAGGCCTGATGTTGAACATATTGAAGACATTGCTTCACCACGAAATCCATATGTAGTTAACTTATCAGTCAAGTCCTCAAAATTTTTAATCTTAGAAGTATGGTATTTTCTAGCGATGCCTCGCAAAATTTTCTTCAGTTATTCCTGTGCCATTGTCTATTACTTCTAATGAATCTACTCCATAATTGGTAAAATTGATTTCTATTGTGGTTGCTTCCGCATCTAATGAATTTTCAATTAGTTCTTTAACAGCACTTTCCAATGATATTATCACTTGACCTGATGTCAATTTATGAATATCTTGTTTACTAGCGGCCACAATACTCATCGTGATTTGATGTTTCTTTTATGGCTCTTTAATATTGATATTAATGAACGCGTACTTTTTTTTTCGGTTTTTTTTTTCTCCATTTACTTTATTTTTTTTTTCGCGACTGATGAGATGAACTACAAAAAGAAATTATGATATTTGCGTTAACAAGCATATATTTGTACTCTATTTTATAAAAAAAATCGTAATCATGAATATTAATTAATTAATAGTATTATTTCAATTTAGATAAATCAATAGCTTCTGAAATAGTAGTGATTTCAGGATATAATAAGTCAGTTAAGAATTCACTGAAATGTTCACCTTTAATTTCTGGTTTGAAAAGTTTTGCTGCCAATTGATATTTATTGCCTTCAGGAGCTGTAGCTAATAATTTTTCAGTTTCTTCAACTAATAACTTCTCAGTTAATTCTTTAGTGACAATATCACCAGTATCAGCGAGCTTAGCACCATGAGTAACCCATTGCCATAATTGAGTTCTAGAAACTTCAGCAGTAGCAGCATCTTCCATTAAATTGTTAATAGCTACACAACCTTGACCACGTAACCAAGCTTCTGAATAACGAAGACCAATGTATAAATTGATTCTAATTCCCTCAATGGTAATTTTACCACCGGCAATTGAAGTATCGGTTAAATCTTTAGAAGTGATCTTTGGATCAACTGGAATATAATGAAGTTGATTAGGAGTTGGCATATTAAGATCGAAAACTGAGGTACAGATTGGTTCCAAAGCTGGATGAGCAATCCAAGAACCATCATGGCCAGCAAGAGCTTCACGTTCTTTATCACTTCTAACCTTTTCCATAGCAATTCTATTAGCTTCTGGATCGGTTTTAATTGGGATAAGTGCAGCCATACCACCCATAGCATGGACTTGTCTTCTATGACAAATTTCAATAAGTCTTTTAACATAAGCAGACATGAAACCAACTTTCATAGTGACTTGATCTCTATCAGGTAATAAGTTGTTTTTATTGTTTCTAAGACGTTTAATTGTGGAGAACATGTAATCCCATCTACCGCAATTCAAACCAGAAGAATGATCTCTTAACTCATAAATGATTTCTTCCATTTGGAAAGCAGCAGGTAAAGTTTCAATAAGAACGGTTGCTCTAATAGTACCTCTTGGAATTCTGAGAATATCTTGAGATACATTGAAAACATCATTCCACAAGCGAGCTTCTAAATGGTGTTCCATTTTTGGTAAATAGAAATAAGGGCCTGCACCTCTTTTAATTAGTTCATGAGCATTATGGAAAAAATATAAACCAAAATCTAACAATGATCCACTAATTGGTTCTCCATCAATGACAATGTGTGAATCAATCATGTGCCAACCTCTTGGTCTAACAATTAAAGTTGGTAATTCTCTATTATTATCAAAATTTAATTTATAATGCTTCTTTTCAGTTGGTAATTCAATTTGTCTTCTAACGGCGTCAAATAAATTAACTTGGCCATTAATCACGTTACTCCAAGTTGGAGCGCTAGAATCTTCAAAATCAGTCATATAAGTGTAAGCAGGAGTATTCAAAGCATTAATGACCATTTTACGATCAGTAGGACCAGTGATTTCAGTTCTTCTATCAATTAAACCTGGACCTAAAGGTGGACCTTTCCAAGCTGGGTTTTTTCTAATGGCTTCAGTTTCTGGTAAGAAATCCAATTGATGGCCATTGTCAATGGCTTCTTGAACTTTTAATCTATTAGCAAGTAATTGTTTACGGGTTTTGTTGAAAGTTCTGTGAAGTAAAACAACAAATGATAGCGCTTCTTTAGTGAAGATATCGGCTTCAGTAGTTGGGGCACCTTCATAAAGAGGTTTATCAGAAATTGGAGCTAATACTTTAACACCGTCTAAAGAACCATACACTCTGCGCATTTTTTGTTTCGTTTATAATAAAAGGATTGTTTTTTGTTTGTTTGTTTAGTTAATTAATTAAGTGATTAAAATATCTATGTTGATAATAATTGTAATATGTATATATATATATATAGTGCAATAAAACAATTAAATATGAATTGAAGAAATAAATAAATAATAAAAAAAATAAAAGAAAATATAGAATAAATAATTTCCTCCAGAAATACCTTAATATTTATACTAATTTGCAGTAAATTTGTAGTTAAAAAATAAAAATTGATTAAAAATAATATTATGCTCCTCCGGCGACGCACCACGCGGGAAAATGGCGATGAGATTGGTTATAGACTGACTGGTTTCACCTATTTTATGATAAAATCTTATACTTTTTTTTTTTATTTTCCATCTTATCAGTTGAAAAAAAAAACCGGTGGTATAAAAATGTACCTTGTCCCGAGTCAGAAAGAAAAAAAAAGATTATATAGTAAATTTCCCGAGTCAAAAAAGAAAAAAGAAAAATGACTCTGTTTTTTACTGGGGTAAGAAATGTACCATTATTATGGGGCTTTCGGCTATAGCCGAAGAATTTTTAACTTGTTTATTAGTGGTTAGATTAATTGAGGTGAAATAAAATTCAATGATATATATATTATTAATAAGAATAAAAAATAATTAATATTATTGGTTAACTTATAGAACTGTCCCACAATTCCAATTACTCATCATTAAAATAAATAGAAATTAGTAAGAAAAAATAAATAAAAATGATTATAATAAATAGAAAATTTTATATTAGAAATAAAACAAAATAAAAGACAACAAAAAATATGAAAAAAATTCGGACCGGAGAATCGGGATGAACAAAGTTGACGCAGAATTGACTGACCAATAACAGCAATTATTGTCAGAATTAGCTTATATTTTTTTAACATTTTCCCAAAAAAAAAACAAAACAAATGATGTAAAATAATATCCCCGGTGGTTACTGGTACTGGTATATCTTTTGTAACAAACTCTGATCAATATAGTTGCCCCAAAAATTGAAAAAAAAATCTTGCAACAGAGTATTAAGTGACAACAAATTTGGTATTTCATGATGACTCCCCTATTTCATGAGTTTTTATTCCTAACATGCTCAAAAAATATCAAATATTATTCAAGATAATTGATGTACATATTCATTATTAATAATGATTTTATTATACTGTGCGATACAACAATTCCCAACATGAAAACTTTAGAAATTTCAAAAGAGAGACACTGAGAGAAAAACAAAAAAGCAATTAAAGAAAAAGAAATCAAAACAAGTTAATAAAAATAATATATAAAATAAACGAGTGTAATGCATAGAAACAGCTAATGTGACGATATTTTGGTTTTTATTAATGTTCCTTTGAAAAAAGATGAGTGAAGAAAGGAAAAAGGTCAAAAATGGCATGCCCCATAATAGATATTAGAGATAATCATATAATATTGACTCTACCAACACCATAACAAATAGGGCATTGACCTTCCGTTAAGAAATAATCAAGAACCCCAGTACCACGACAAGCCCCGCATAAAATCCCACCGATTCTAGGGTCTCCAGCCATTATACCATTGCGACCAGTGACAAATCTACCAGATTGATGTTCGGGGAAATTTCTTGGATCAATAGAAGTTATAGGTCTGATTCTAGTTCCCATTGATCTACCAAACATTTGCCAGCAATCTTTACAAGATAATCCATTTTTCAATTTTATCCCGGTATTGTTACATTTATAACAAAAATAATTTGGTGGATACACCCAAGGTGTAGCCATATTGTAGAATGTTTGAGGATTGTAGGATGTTGGAGCAGTGCCCCATCTTGAAGAATTGTCCAATCTTGGAGCATTGTTCAATCTTGGAGCATTGTCCGATTTTGGAGCATTGTTCATTCTTGAAGAATTGTCCAATCTCGTGGATGCTGTCATATTTGGTCTTGGTGATAAAGGCTGGTTATTTGGTCTTGCTTGGAAGGTTGGTTGATTATTTCCTGTGATCGGAGATGTTGCTTCTTCATAACTAGGCGGAGGGAAATCGGGCACATCGGCATTAATATCATTGATATTATTATTGTGAGGTCTATTATTTGACATTATTATTATTTTCTAATAAACGATAATTGCTAATCTATGTTTTTTGTTTGTTGATATAAAGTAAACCAAATATAATGTCTAAGAGTGAGTGGTTTTAAATGTAAAATTCGCATTTATTTTATTTTGAATTTTGAATTTGTTTTTGCCATCATTTTTTATAGTAAGCCAATTCTGTGGTAGCATAATCAATGAAAAATTTCGCATTATAACATTGATCATCCTAATTTTCTAGTACATTGCCTATTTTCATGATCATCTAATCATCTAAGTGTAAGGGTATTTCATAATCAAGCAATCTATTTATACTCAATATACATAATATTTATAATCATTCAATTCACAGCCATGTAATATTATATAATACAAAATATTTAGCATATAAATAAATAAATAAATAAATAAATAAATAAATAAATAAATAAATAAATAAATAAATAAATAAATAAATAAATAAATAAATAAATAAATCAATAAACAAATAAACATAGGCATTTCAAGTTGATGTCCCAGTGAATAGTTAATGGTAATAAATAATGTTGGTAAAACATTATTTACAATGTGTAAAATGTAAAATAAATTTTATGGCCAGATAATTTTGGTAAGCTTATTATTATAAAGGGGGTCGCTAACCTAATAATTAAAATCAGTCAATAGTTCGTTATATAAATGAAACTAACTAAAATAACAATAAAGCAAAGACAAAAACATACACAAAAAAATTTTTTTTTTTCATCTATTCATTGTCTTCTTTTCTATATTATTTTGTTTATCTAAGTGATATTAGCTATAGTATAATGTTATTATTTTTTTTTTTTTTTTTTGAACATTGCATGCACAATAAATTATGTGAGGTAATAAATATTAACAATTCACTTTTTTTAAATGATTAAGATGGCAATGAAACTTAAGATATTTTATTTACTCATTAATTAGAAATTATTTCAATAATAGCTACTATAATGAATTTATTATTGGCAAACCTTTTTTATTTTATAAGTTGTATGTTGCCAGGTTTTTGTAAATTATTATAATATTATGCTACGGCAAATAATGAGTAAACAAATAAAAAAAAAATTTTTATATTAAAATCCGAGGCCTAAATAAAATAACTAAGCAAAAATAAATGAATAAAAAGCATTAAAAAAAAAGAGAGCACATTAAATAAAATAAAATAAAATAAAAAGCAAATAGAGTGAAGTAGATTGAAAGCAATGAAGAATATTTCTTAGTAAACATTAGATTTTTTCATTATTGATTTTGGTTTTGAATAAAAATTATAAAGTTTTGAAAGAGGATTACTAGACTTCGAAGTTAAAATATGGGAATTATTAGTAGAAGGTTGGGAAAACTTGGTAGAATCAATAATGTCCACAACATTACTACTGATTGAAATAGATTTTTCAATTGATAGTTTTTCACTGAATTTCTTTTGTATAACCGAAACTTCATCATCATCAATGATATTATTAAGGATATCACTATTGTCATAATCATCATCAACTGACGAGAATGAGTAAGAATCGCCATTAGTACTACCGCTGTTTGAAGTGAAAGTAGGAGAAAGTGGAGTTGATGCAGTAGAAGAAGCACGTGAAGTATTAACTAATAATGTTTGAGGTTTAGCAGTAGTAGGAACAACGAGATCTCCATTATCATCCAAATAATAAGGTTCTGGGTAAGAAGATAAAATTTTGTTAGCCAAATATTCGTAGACTTTAATCCAAAGAGATTCCAAGTGAACATTGAAAGAATCACCAAATCTATCTTCAAAAGTTTTGATTAAAGCACGAGCCATCCAAATATAATGATCTCTTTCAATACCAAGAACTCTACTATGACGACGACCAATATCTTCTAAATAACTATCTAGCATGTTTAAATTTTCTAAAGAATTGACTGCAATGGTGATAACTCCGGAGAGGGCAGAAGCTTGATGAGCTATAGATGGGAATAATTCAACCACTTCATTATGTTCACTAATAATATTTTTATATAACTGACGACAGAATAAAGAAGTTGGAGCACCTTTAAAAGTACCATTTCTAGAATCATGATCACCAGGAAAGAAATCATTTTCTTCATTTTCAGAATCAGAACTTGAATAACCTTTCTTGTGACAATCATTAAGCATTCTAGTCCAAGAAGATCTAAGTTTATGAATTTCATGAGAAGTTAATCTTAATGGAGCACACTCTATACTACTGGAAGCAACTGAGGCTGCAGTACTAATCATTGAAGGGGTAGAAGATTTGGTACGTAATTTATGGATTGAAGAGCCAGATGAGGATACTGCATTAGCAGCAGAGAATCTATTAGATCTTAGTTGCGACTTAAGTTCATGATCAATAGTAGTAGGATTAACAGCAGCAACGAAATCAACAGACATTTTTTTTTGTAGGTAGGTAAAATAAAAGAGAGAGATAACAAAAAAGTACAGCAGTTGTTTTTTGTATTATTATTAGCGTTAATATATAAGTAATAGAGGTTAATAATAAAATAAATAAATAATACATCTTAATTAATTATTTAAAATTTTTCAAGGAATTCCCCAGATATATATATATAATTTTTTTTTAACGTTATTATTATTTGTAATAGTAAATATAGATATAAATTAGGAAAAATGTTAGTAGACATTATATTAGAATATTTTACACAGGATAACTTCCTGTAGTAATAGGAACATAATAGAACAGTGCGTACCGCTTATAATTATTCTATCTGGCATTGGTATTATTGTTATTTTTATTATTTACTTATTTTAGAAAAATAAAAAAAAAAAATTAAGATTTTGTCTCTTAAGTTTTCCTGATCATCTTATGTTTTTTAAAGTTATTAATTAGTAGTATTATGTATTTTTTTTCAATTGTTTATAAAAGTAGCGAGAAAGCGAATAATCAATAGACTTTCAAACATGATATGATTTAAAAGATGTTAGAAAAAAAATTTTTTTTTATTTTTACTTCTACTTTTTCTTGTAATTGTTTAAGGTACGTTTAACAAAAAAAAATTTTCAGAGAGTAAAACAAATAGCAACCCCAAATGAATAATGTCCTAAAACAGATGAAGGATTCAACAGATCTTATATAACAGTTATTTTATATGGGTATAAGCAATATCATAGTTATTATTGATATTATATGACTACTATTCTATGATACCATAATAGCTAACACAATTGATTTATTTTTTCTTTTTTTTTTTTCTTTTTCTTTTCTTTTTTTCTTTTTTCTTTTTTTTTTTTTTTTTTGTTTTTCAATTGAATTGATTTGTCAAGGAAGGGGAAATGATCTTGATCATTCGATTTAATTAATTGAGCAAGTCAATATTATTATTTTTCTACTTACAGTAAAAAGATTGACTGAGTACTTTGCAAATTAAAATTGTAAGCAGGTAAAACTCTGCATTCAAGATTGTAGTTTAAAAGGCGAGAATTTCCTGTGCTTATGCAAAAATACTTACTTTTTACAGTACTGTACGATTAAAGAGAAAGTAAAAAAAAAAAGTTTATCTATAGGAGTTGTTTGTTTACGGTCTGATCTATAAGAAAATGAGAAATATGAATGGGATATTCAAGGCTCCAATAATTCTTCAAATGGAGAGCTATGGAATAATATATGATATTTATAGAGTTGCGTGATAAATGTAAGAAATTGTATCAAAAACGAAAAATTTTTCAGTAATTTTGTTTTATTAAATAATTGATTGGTTATTATCAATCTAATGATTATATTATTACATTATTACATTATTACATTACATTATACCAAATATATATTTTATTATTATCATCGAACCATTTTTATTTGAGAAATTTTCTGTCTTATTTTTTGTCTTATTTTCTCTTTTTTATTTACTCTAGACTTTTGCGTGAATGATTGATCGATACTAAGTATTCTTATTGTCGGATAATTTTGATCCATTTATACTAATAATCAAAGGCTGCCATGACGAGCCATTTTATTTACCCATAGCTACACCTTCAATTGCAATTATTACTAAATGTACTACCCTAATTATTATTGCATGAAAATATTCACGAATTTTTATTTTTATTTTTATTTCCGAAGGAGTTAAAAAAATTTTTCTATTAGTAGTTATAACTATATGAATATTATCTATCTACCACCTTTATATATCTGAAGCCTTATCACAAATACTTCCCCGAATACTCTTTAGTATTTTTTTTGTTAGTATATTAATTTATTTTATTGATTTTATTGCCTGATACAATATCTTCTAGTACACAGTAGCTGTTTAATGTAATAATAAACCTCTAAATATTTATAGTCCTTACATTTAGTAAGGGTTGACCCATGGCGGGTTCCAACGCCCCATCCCCCACAATTATCTTCGCTTACACCAGCGATTGTCATGCTGAAAAAGTTTCAAAAATAAAATATCCTGATCTGATAAAAAAAAGAGTGTGTTACGAGAAGGAAATTTGATTATTATACGAATAATAATGCCATATAATAGCCATATTTATCGTTGATATAGTTTCTTCTGCAAAAAGCTTTCTCAATTAGTGCAGTTATATATATAGTAGGAATTAAATCCGGACGATTCAATTCCTTTCAAAGGTAACTTTACCAAATTACAAAGGACAAAAACAAAGCAGATCATATAATATATTAAGATTTCTTAATTTATCAAGAAAAAGAAAACCTTAAGGTAGCTAGCTTTTTAACAATTAAAAGGTTTTTTTTTTCACCTTTTAACTCATTATAAATGATCTTTATTTAATAATAAAGAAAAAATTTTTTTTTTCAGGTATTATTATTTATTCATAAACGAAAAATATTTCAGTATTTCCAGTATTTTCTTTTGTTTTTGATATTCTCGAAAGTTTGGTATTATATAATTATACTTTATTTAACTTTTAGTTATTTCTATTTTTCAAGTATCAAGAATAGCTTTGATTAATTGATAAATATATTTATTTATCTTTGAACCATTAATCACCGATTATAACGAACCATTCATTGTAGTAATAACAATTTTAATTAATAAATATATTCCATGAAATGTCTTACTTATTCATCGCTATCTATGCCCTTTGTTAATTATTTCACATATTTCAAGAATTTTAGATCAATTGATTTAATTAATTATTTAATTAATTTCTGTGAAATTTCATATATTGTTTCTCTGATTAAAAATTTTAGGTTTTCGTAATACAAAGCACACAACAAACATGTTTGTTTGTATGGCCCACAATTTTGGTATATAATGTGATATTCCTGAACATTAAGCAAGTAATTTGTGATTTTAATAATGTTCTATGCTATTTATTGGTCTTTTGGTTGTATCTATTATTCAGATTTCTTGGTGTGTTTCCTTCAAAACGAGATAAGGTAATATTTTTTAAATCTATAGTTCAGTCTTAATGTTACCTTGAATAGGGATAGCCATCGGTATTGTCACTCATTTTTGAGTCAATGTGTTTTGTGAGCTGCAACTAAAGATATACTAACGAGCTTACATATCACCAATGACATTATTTTTAATTCAAGTAATCTACTTTGGGTAAAAGAATTAACCATGAAATGCAATATTATTATTGTTGTTTGTTGTAGTTGGCTGCCTCGGAAAAGGATAACTAGGTAAAAGAAAAAAAAAAGACAATACAAGAGCTTTTTTTTTTTTTAAAAAATCAATTTTTTTTGTTTATTTTTGCTTTTGCTTTTGTTTTGTTTTTGTTTTTGTTTTTGTTTTTGTTTTTGTTTTTTTTTTATATACAGCGCTTTAACAAAAATCTATCAATCAATAATATCTAAACACCATCCATCATTCATTCACATATAAACAAAATCATAATAAACAGCAACTGCAACAACACAAGATGACTGATATGAAAACTGATATTGAAAAATTCAAACTTAGAATATCTCCTATTAAAAAAATACTTGAACAAGATCATGATATTACTAAACCTCCAATGAGAATAAAATCAGTATCACCTTTGAAATTATCTAATACAACAACTCCAAAGAAAAGACTCAGGCATGATATATTTGCAATAACACAATCAGTAGACCGTCATAAACGATTAAAAGCCAATTCAAAGCAATCAATGACTACTTCTAATGTCACTGCCATTAATAATAATCATAATACAAGCAATGTACCATTTAGCGAATCTAGAATATATAAAAGAACAACAATATTCGACAACAATAACAATAACAATAATAATAACAGTCACAATATCAGAAAATATAATGAAATAAACGGCTCACCACCTATAAAATCAAGAGCCGCCAATAATAAATTAACTGGTGCTAATAGTTTGCTAGATAAACTAAGAGCCGCTAAAGCCACAACAACCACCAGTAGTGACAGTGGGGACAAACAAGATATTATTGATAGTATATTGAATAAAAATAATAAAAAATTGCATTTAAATGATGACAGGATTTTCACAAGCAAATTTAATATGGCTAAAAGTTTAGTGGATTTTATAAATGATGATGACAATAACAATATTGTTAAACCAGGGGTTGTTAATAATAGCAATGTTAAGAAATTACCGAAGTTGAAATCATGTTTAAAGATTAATAACACTGAAAAACCCAAAAATAATGTTAAATTTAATAAAAGCGTTGAAGAATTACATCATGATAATTCTATCACTACAAGGGTTGTCACCCCAGAAGTTTCACATAATTTTGATATTGCAATTGAAAATGATGATGATTTTAGCACCAATAATGATAATAAAAATGATTATGAACAACGAGAAGAAGAACAACAGCAGCAAGAAGAAATTATTATTAACTATGAACCTGATAAGAAAGAAATGCTTTTAAAATTAAATAGATTTCAAGAAAAATTATTAAAATTACAAGCTTTAACTAATGAATTATTACAAGAAAACAAAGAATTACTTAATGAGATGAAATGATCTGTCACACAATATCTACAATTTCCATGGCATCTACAATAGTTATAATAATAATAAACATATATATCTAAATGGGAGATAAACAAAATTGCATAAACACTTGATATCCACGCTTACATAGAAATTATTAATCCCTAAAATTTTTTTTTACTCAAAAGCCAATCTTTACAAATTTTTAACTTGTAATTCTATTAAACCTTTTTATTTAATTCTATTAAATCTTTTTATTTGTTTTATTTTGTTATATTTTAGTTTATTTTTTTTCTTTTTGTTTGAAAGTTGAATAAATATCTTAGTAAGATGTCTTTAGACTATAAATCATCTGTTCTTCTTGTAGCTTTAACTACAATTGGAATCATACCGCCTGTTGCAATAGCAAAGGATCTATGATTTAATGCCATTATGAAAGATCTAATAGTGCCAGAATGACTAGTAACACTGACAAACATATCTTGTTTAGATTTATCATTTTCAAAATCTAACTCAAATAAATAATTTAAAAACTCATTGATTCTTAAACTTTGATCATAGATTTTTTCTCTATAATCATCTTCCCATAACACATCTAATTCTTCAAAATTATCTTCAAATTCCAATTCAAATTCTGGACATTTATTAAATCTTTGATTAATTTCTGTTTTACTGACTCTTTTATCACATGTATGTTCTCCAATAGTTTCCCTAATGCATTCTTTAACAGTAGCGGCCTTAGGTCTATCAAGGATTCCTTCCCAAGTCTTGTACATAGTTTGTAACGATCTAGTAAAAGGTGAAGAATAATAACTAGTAGGAATTGGGCATCCAAACTGATTAATTTCTTTAATCCATGCCTTGTTATTAACTTTAGCTTGTTCAATTCCTAAATCTGTCAAGTATGGGTCTGGCCCCCACACAATTTCACCATCACCATTAATCTTAGACAATTCATCATCCCATTTCTGCATACCATATTTGACAATGGCTAAATTATGATACCCTTGACCATGTCTAGCTAAGAATAATAATTTATAACAGGTGTGTTTATCAGCGTTCTCATTAAGCTGCTTAAGTTCTGAAACGAAGCTTTTCCAATCAGGCTTTATCAATCCAAAATTTCTTGAAGTAATGTAATCAAATTCTAAATCATTGGTTTCCTTTAACGATTGTTGGAACATGTTAGGAACTACTTCAAAACTCCAAGGTCTTTTATATCTACCGTTGGATAATTTCTCTGATGATTTTGATTTTAATAATTCAAAATATTTGGCAGTTAATTCAGTGTCTTTGTCAGTATAAAGGCCTGCAAGATCTTCTGCTCTTACTGCTGTAGCCATTATTACTATTATTTATTTATTTAGTTATTGCTATCTTTTTTTATATATCCCTGAATATGCTGTCTAATTTGCCCAGGGTATTCTGTAGTTAATTAGCTGATCTTGTCACCTTTTTTGTTTTTTCTTAATTTATTTTGTTCTTCGTACTTTTTTTTTCCCTCTTTATGTTGAGTTTTTTCAGTTTTTTTTTTTTTTTTTTTTTTTTTTTTTTTTTTTTTTTTTTTTTTTTTTTTTTTTTTTTTTTTTTTTTTTTTTTTTTTTTTTTTTTTTTTTTTTTTTTTTTTTTTTTTTTTTTTTTTTTTTTTTTTTTTTTCTCTTTCTTAATAACATCACCATATTCCATAAATGTAGCTAGTTGTTACTATGCTGGCTCAATATCAGAACAGTAAAATAAAAACAATAATAAAAAACAAGTACCAACAGTGTGATATAATTAAACCAATAATTACCTGTAACAGATTTTCGACTGCCCTCAAGATTCAATCATATTCCATTTGTATCACACATATAATTAATTAATTGATTACTTTTGAAACTCGAATACTATCATTGTCATTCAACAGTTCACGGTTTACAGTTTACGATTTAAACGTCATAAAAACCATATTTTTACTTGCTTTTTTCCCATCCTATAATAATTGATATTAGTATTAGTAATCATGAAATATAACTATAACGGTCTTACACTATTAGCATTAACTTGCTCATATATATAAGGAAATGATGATCACATACCCTTACATCTACGATCATTCTGAAGTGCTCTTAAATGTAAATCAATTAATTAGCCAATTGATATTTTGGTTTTTTTATTTTTAGTTCACACATGTCATCTTGGCAGTAAAATCACTTTTTTTTCTTTTTTCATACAATGAAAAATTTTGTTAGTGAGAGTGTACTGGGATCGGTATAATGCTTGCAAAAAGATTATATCATCATCATGGTTTTTTACTTTCGGAGCATGATTATAATATCAATTTAATATATATTACTAATAATGATGGCTTAATTTGTTTATCTTTTTTTTTCTTTCTTTTTTTATTTTATCTTATAGGAATAAAAAAATAAGTATATATATTCAGATGGAAATTCCTTTTTAATAATATTGCTATTATTATTATTATTATTATTATCATTATTATCATTATTATTAACAATTAAAATCTTTTAACTTGAAAATTTATTACATACCAGCAAAAAATATTTATACTTATTATTTCCTAGTTACTGAGAGATGAATTATTATGACAACATTGCCACTGCAACTAGTAATAACCATATCAAACGAAGTTCATGTACTATAGAAAGTATTATTAATCGTCCAAGTACTGATTTCAATAATGAAAAATCTATTGATTCTCAACCCATAATTAAAAAAAATCGATCACCAACACCATCATCCTCTAGACTTCAGTCAATAAGTAACGACAGAGTTGCGAAAAGAAAAAAACAATTAAAATTAGCACAACAACGATACAGGGAAAAAAAAACTAATCAACAAAAACTATTACTTGAAGAGGTTGATAAAATTAAGATAATCCTTGACCAATTTGACTATATGCAATTGACCATGGAGGAATTCAAAAAAAGTTATTATAATTTACAGGGTATACTTAATAAGTCATCTGCTTATTCAAACACAAACACAAATTCTATCGTGGTCTCTAGTGGTAATTCTTATGGAATTGGCGAAAACTCTAAGGATCCCCAAATGCCAAAAGTCAGTCCAGTTACTACCAATGATAGAAATTAAAATACCCAATAGGAAAAGAAAGAGCTACACAAGAAATTATCTTATCATCAGTATATATAAGTTTTTTATGCTTTCTTCTTATTATTTAACCTCTTCGAATATAATAGAATGAGAATTCCTCTAATGCCATTTTATTTTATTAGCTATCAATCTATATATCATTTTATTATTACCTAGTATTGATAAAAAGAAAAATTGATGTTATTATGTATATGACTAGGTATACCAGTGAATAATATAGTAACGCTTAACGATTATACTATATATGTTAATTACTACTCGTTGAAAACATGATGATGCCCGCTATAATTTGAAGTTTTTCAGGAAATATCTCTTATCTCAACTATTATTTGAGATGATTATATCAAAATTACATATTATATATAGTTCATTTATTATTATTTTTTTAATAATTACAATCAATATACAAGCTTAAATTTATATTTGTTAATTCCCTTTTTCTTTTTGGATTCTTTTTGGATTCTTTTTATTATTATTGTATTTTAAATTTTATTCATTGATCCGCTCCATTTTCAAGTTAGAAAAGTAAGTTATTTCTGCGTCACTATAGCTGGCTCACATCTTGAATTATAAGATAACTATTAATGCATATTATACGGTAACAATCACATGGATAGAAAAAAAAATAGTATCTGCTATTTTGGTATATGAATTTTTTATATTTTTATTAGCCTACAGGCTTTTTTTAGAAATAAAATCAAAAAGAAAAAAATGCCAAAGATATAATTAATTGATAGAAACCTAGAATAGAAAAGTTAACTATTACAACCAACCAGCCACACACAAAGTGTCAATAATTACAGTGCAGTAGTTTAGGGGTGATGCCAAATAAAAAAGAAAAAAAAAAAAGAGGAAATTTCTTATAAAAATCTCTATTCCATAGTATTCAAAAATCATTTCCTTGTATAAAATATAATATAAATTAACTAATACTATAGCCTAAAAGAGAGCAAAATAGGGATTGCTACATGAATAACTAGTAATTGATGGTAATGGGCACTGATAAGTGAAATCGAAGAATGAAACTGAGAGCCAAAAATGGAAATTAAAGATAATTTTGAGCATCTTTGGAAATTAAAGTTTTACGCTAAAACGAAACTATTCTTTACAATTCTTCACATCTTTTCTTTTTGACTGAATATATTTTCATTATAATATAAAAATGTGATCTTAATCGTACTCTATAAACACAGTTATAATAATAAGATTAATAATAATAATAATAATAATAAAAATAATTATATCAATAATCACATTATTATTATTGTAACGATATTTACTATCATTATAGAAGTAATGATCTAATCATAAGAAATAGTGGATTTTTTTAGAAAGTATTTTGATGTCAATGGAGGTAGAGAAAAAAGAAAGAAAAACGATATGAAACTAAAAAAAGTCCCAATTGGTAAAGCACACTAAAGATGCATGCACTCATAACCATATACCATATAAATGTATAAAAAAATTTTTTTCCCATAAAAACTCTACGTTTTCCCCCTAAATTAGTATATTTTTTTATATTTTTCTTTTTGAAATTTATATTTATTTGTTCTTTTACTTTTTCTTTCTTTATCATATTATATAATAGTTATCTTACTGATAAACCAACATCATAATATTATCAAATAAATAAATTAATAATAATAATAATAATAATAGCAATATGGAATTTGGAGAAGAGCATTATTTGAATATCTTCTTGAACAAAAGAAGTTATGATGATGATGACACATCATCTATTGGTTCAAATTGCAAATCTTGTAAAACTGTCACTTGCAATTGTAAAAGTACAGAACAATGTACTATTACTACTAGAGAGTGTAACAAGTGTCCAGTGGCTAGATGTTACTTGAACGGGGTTCTTGTCACTAAAGCAAAGAAAAACGTTGGAGGTATCGTTGGAGGAATCATTGGTGGAATTGCGTTTTTATCTTTAATCTTTGCATTCATCATTTGGAACCATAAGAAACAAAGAAAATCTAATCGTCAACTTAGATTGGAAGCCTTAGAAAAAGAACTTAATGAAGGTTATAAAGATGAAGAAGAAGCTGCTGCTGCTGCTGCTTCTAAAGCCTCTGGAACCGGCGCGGGTACTGATGGTAAACGTTTGTCTCAAACTTCCATGGTCCCACCATTACATGATTTCACTAAATCCCCATCTGGTACTGATTCAAGTAGTATTTACTCCCGTAACTCTAGAGCTCGTAGAATTAGAAACTCTAATGCTTCTTTTTCATCTATGGCTTCTTCTGCTTTAACTAGAGCTTCAAACATTATTCCTATCGCTTACATTCCTGGTGTCAAAGTCAAATCTCAATCCAGTTTACTCAATAATCAACAAATTACCGAAGATTTACGTTTATTAGAAGAAAAAAAATTACAAGAAGAAAGTGGAAAAACCCTTTTCCTTGGTAACCAATTTTCTACTACTACTGCTGTCAGAGCTGTTCCTAAATTAGTTGACATCAATGCTCCAGCTAAGAAGTCTAACTTATCTAAAGAAGTCACTAATTATAGTGATGATGATAGTGATGATTATGATGAGCATATCCGTGGTAGTCCAGAAGATGTCGATGACGATGACGATGACAGTATTTTCAATGATATTTCTGATGCTAGTTCTCTTACCTCTACTGATTTCAGTAGAAAACATCTTAGTTTAAAGGCGTTATCAAAAAAGGAAAAATTACGTAGAAATAGAAAATCTGCTGGTGGATTAACTCATATCATTGAAGAAGGTGACACTGCTAGTGAAGCTGCTCATGATTTAATTTCTATTGATTCTGATTCTGAAGATTTTGAATCTGTGAGAAAGAGTAACAGAGCTAGTAAAGCATTATCTCTTGATTACAAGAATCCTTATGATAGACCAAGTTCTACTATTCTTAATGATTTAGATTCTGAACATACCCCACTTAATCCGTTTGATGATTCTTATGCCCAAAAATAAATTATTTATTAGTTTTAAAATAATTTTTCTCTCTTGATTTAACTTTTTTCTTTTTTTATATTTACATTCTCATCTCATACTATATCTTTTTTTCAATGTGACTCTTTAATAATGATTTTTTATGCTTTCTTATATAATATACCAAAGGTCTTAATATAGATAATTTTTACTACTCTCTTTCAAGGTATTCCTTTGTAATTCGTAATGTCATTTTATATTATTGCTATCAAAGGCTTTTTTTATGTATAATCATTTTTAGGATGCATATCAGGTTCTTTTAGCACCTTTTTCATGTTGCCCCATTTCAAAAAGAATTATGTCTCCTTAAAGATTAAAATAAATTTGTCCTTAAATTGATATATTATTTATTACTATTACTATAAATAATAATTATTATAAAAATAATTTTCAAAGTAATATTTTTTTTTTGTTTTTTTTTATTATTTATAAATATTCAATTTTTTGTCATATTTTTTTGGAATCTTTCTTTGTAGATATTCTTTTCTCTCTCGTCATTTTTTTCAAGCATAAAAATAATAAAAATTCAACATGGGATGCACAGCTAGTAAAGAACTGCTTCTTGATATAAACGACCCTTTGTTTGCGGCAAAGCAAGCAGATATGGCAATAACCAAGTCATTGATGATTCAAAACAAAAAACAAAAAGAGATTAAACTGTTATTATTATTAGGAACTGGGGAAAGTGGGAAATCTACAGTATTAAAACAATTAAAGATTCTACATAAAGATGGATTTTCAAACCAAGAACGGTCACAATATTCACAAATAATATGGCATGATGCAATTAATTGTATGAGTCGATTAATAGTAGAAGCTCGTAAGCGAAATATTCATTTGATCTGTGATGATATTGAAGAGACTAGTTTAAAAGTTGCTAAAGATAATTTATTTTTCTTCAGAAGTTCGGTACTTAATGTTTTTGATCCTGAACCAGATTCTGATAATCTGCAACTTATTAATGATTACATTGATAAATACTCTCATGCTTCAGAAATTCGTCGTCAAAAGAATAGTACTGGTGAAATAGATAATCTATTTCAAGAGGATGAAGAGACTGTTAAAACTTTCCCTAATAGTACTAGTAATAATGATGATGATAATACTTTGTCTAGTATTAATATTAGTAACGTTGGCCAACCAACACAAAAACGTGAAATTAAATCTAGTGGCTTCATTAGAAAGAGACAATTACAAAGTAGTCCAAGTTCAAATAATATTAACAATAATAATACTGGAAATAACAATAACAGTTTTGCCTCACCAAAGAAGACTATAACTAGGGTCGAGGCAGCGTCAGCAGTTTATGAACTATGGACTAAAGAACCTGGAATCAGAGAAGTATATTCAAAATCGAATCAGTTTAATTTAGAGACTAATGCTGATTATTATTTTGATAATATTATGAAATTTGCAAATGAAGACTATATGGCAACTAATGAAGACATTTTAAAGGCAAGAATCAAAACTACGGGTATCACCGAAACATTATTTGAAATTAATGGTGAAACTTTTAGAATTTTAGATGCTGGTGGTCAACGAAGTGAGCGTAAAAAATGGTTGAAAAGTTTTGATAATATCACTGCCGTTCTATTCGTGTTAGCTGTCTCTGAATATGATCAAAATTTATTTGAAGATTATAATGTTAACAGAGTCCATGAAGCGATGATGTTATACAAAAGTTTAGTCAATTCTCGTTGGTTTTATGACACTCCTTTTATATTATTTTTAAATAAAACCGATCTTTTCAAAGAAAAAATTAGATCTTCTCCAATGAAACCCTATTTGAATGATTATAGTGGACGTCCTGGCAATGTTGAAGATGGGTTACGATATTTTGAAAACACTTTTCGGAAATTTAATCGTACCAAAAAGCCTGTCTATATTCATAGGACATGTGCTACTGATACTAAATCTATGAAATTCGTATTGGCTGCTGTAACGGATCTTTTCATCCAAGATAACTTAAAAGCCATTGGTTTAATTTAATATATACCTTATTACTATTTTTTCTCTATTTATTAAAAAAACAAATTTAATTCTTTTCTCTCTATAAGTATTACACTACTTTCTTGTATAGTAAACATATGTCACATGTCTTGATTATCTTTTTTCTTTTTTTTTTTTTTTTTTTTTTTTTTTTTTTTTTTTTTTTTTTTTAAAGTCGAAATTTCAAGAAAATTGAAAAACAAATAAAAAAAAGACAAAAAAAAAGACAAAAAAAAGTCTTTTTATATTGATATCGAAACTATCACATTACCATCAAAATTAATTATTTCAATAAGATAAATACAAAGAAAATATGGCTCCACATAAAGATCAACAATATTTAGTGATATATATAGGGTCTAAAGAAACCCAGATTCAATTTGAATCTACAGCTACACTACATGATACTTTACCAAGTGAAACCATTAGAATCCCAACAAAAGTGTTCCAACATTCTAATGGTCAAGATGGGTACTTTGCATCATCTGGAGAAGAAGAAATTCCATTCATTGATAAATCTGGGAAAATTATAAACTACGACGCGTTTAATTACTTTATTAAATTAGCATTCAAATCCACTATTAAATATTATACAGAAACCAAACAATTTTTCACAATTCATGAAAAAAATATTAATTTATTAGTTACTACTCCATCACATATTTTCAATAGTTTCTCAAAATTACAACTCCAAAGGACCATCAATTATATCTTTGAAAATTTAGATAACTTAAATTCGTTTGCCGTGCTTTCAAATTCTTTAGCATTAATGTTTGCTTATGGTGCTAATGGTCTTAGTACTACTACCGTGATAGACATTGGTGCTGATAGAGTATCAATTCAACCAATTGTAGACTATTTACCATTGACCTATGCTTCAATTAATTTGCCTATTGGTGGTGATTCTATAAATGCCAGTTTGAAAAAATCTTTACCACATTTAACTGATCAACAAATTGATGATTTAAAAAAATCTGATATTTATGAAGTGTTATTAGATAGCGATAAACAATTCAATAGTAATATAAAAAGAAAAGATACCTCTGAAGACAATAACGGAGATATTAACATTTTAGAGATTGTTACTAGTGATAAACCAAAAGAATTATTATTGGAAAGAGAAAAGAAGAAAAAATCTGCGGATGGTGACGATGATGACAATAATAAAGAAGATGTCAAAGAAAATTATGAACTTGAGACTAATAAATTTATTGATTCTTTAGGAGAAGAATTAGAAATTGGTAAAGAAAGATTTACAGGAACTGAAGAATTAATTGATCAAATTCAATTCTATGTTAATTATTGTATTAGTAAATATCCTGACTTTTTCAAACGTCAAGAACTTTGGTCTAACATTATATTGAATGGGAAAGTTGGGGCAATTAAAGGTTTCAAAGAATATGTCTTATTCGCACTTGAGAAAAATCATTTAATCACAGATTCTCCAATTGAAGGATCAATTGAAAAGGCACTACAAGAAGAGGATCATGAATCTAAATTTAGATCACATAATAGTATTAATCTTAATAGTTCAATAAACAGTTATAATCAAGCACCAACTTCAATCAATTTTTTGAAGAAACCTGAATATTTCTCTGAATGGAAAGATGGTAAAATTGATAATGTTAATGATTTAACTTTATTAGGAGCAGTGATTTTCCTTAGATTGATTTTTGGACCAGGGTCTCATCATAATACTGTTAGTAATATTGGTAATGAATTATATGTGATTAAAAGGGATGAATTCGAAGAAAATGGTCCTAACATGATTTGGGACATGGGCCATTAAAAACAATAATAAGAATTATATTTTTTTTTAAATATAGTATACAAATAAATATATAGTAAAAAAAATATATTTTATAAAGAGTTGTTTTTTTTTCGTTTCCTTTCTTTTGCAGCCAAACTGTATCCAGACAGTTCAGTACTAATATTATAATTATATAGTTCAATCTAATGATATCGAATTTATTTATTTATATATATGATTATCCGAGATATGTCCAGATTAACCAAAATATAACCAACGTACTAAGAGCCCCACCAAAGAAAACAAATCTATCCTTAAAAACTCTTCTTTCAACTTTTTCAATAGTACTTCTAGAGACACCTAAAGTAACTAAGCTATTACTCAATTTTTTTTCAAACTTCAATAAATATTCATTTTGTACAACAATATCATCAAAAGTACGCTGTCCCATTTCAAGAATTTCATCAAGTTGTTGACTTGATCTCCCTAAAGATTGACGCTCTTTATAAAGTCCATCTTGATACGACATCCCACTACCACCACCACTAGTACCGGACCTAGTATATGGATTTTCAGTGTTTTCAGCATTTCGAGCAGCAGCAATGGCAGCAGCAGTTGAAACACTTCTTCTATTTAATAATTCACTTTTGTTATTTTCAAGTAGCGCATCTTCTTTACGTTTTTTAACTTCAGCGAATCTAGTCTTTAACTCTGAATATTCAGATCTGAATTTAGTTAATCTTTTTTCATATTTCACTTTATTCTCTTCATTCGTTTCTTTAGTTAACAATCCTGATATTTCAGTTATAGTTCTTCCTAATCCAGAAATTGATACACTAATTTGTCCCTGAGTGGATAATGGTGATTCTAAATAATTTGATTCGAATGCAGTTAAATCCTTTTTTAATGATTGGATTTGTTTAATACCATGTGAAAATAATGAATTCTAAATACAATTGTGTTAGTATTTAATTATTAACTGTTTTTTAAACAATATTAGTGTCAATATTAACTTACCATTATGATATTGGCTATATTTTGTAGATGATTAGTGACGTTGATAATGGATGGATAATATATATTAATATATATTGCTTTACTTTGTTGTTTTTTTTAATTTTTTTTTCTTCGATTTTATTTTTGTTTTCTTTTTTTTGCTTTGTTTAGAAAAAATTTTCCTTTTTAAACATGTGTGAAATCGCTTTTTCAAAAACAAGATGAAGAATCGTTGCTCTTCTTACTTTAATATCATCGATGGCCTTTTTAGTACCACTAAGTTTAAATATATAAATCAAGTATAATGATACTTAACAAATTATATCATTTGTTGAAATTGTAATTGATTACGGGTATGTCCGTTGAAAGTAACTAACAAAAAAAAAGCAATGAATATTTAGTTAATTCTGATTCTGATCTGTCTGAATTATTGGTCATCGTTTGAATATTAAACTAAAATATGCGGTTCAAGCTAATTATTAATATTAATATAGTTGTAACTTTTTATTGACCCAACGTAGCAAAAATTTTCCATTATATAGAATCCATGATATAGATCCTTATTTAGTCATAAACTCTTACATCTTTTTTTTTTTGTTATCTTCAAATTAAACCTAAAGTTCACGGCAATATTTTGGATTATTAATAATACACTTATTCTTATAAGCTGTATTAAACAAGTCGACTAATTTCAAAAAGAAAATTATTAATATACTATATATATATATATATATATTAATCCAAAGTTACCACATTTTTCTTACTTTTGGTTTTCTTAGAAGTAGTACCACTTTTCTTTTTCTTCTTTTTATGTTTTTTTTTTGATACAACATTAATTTCTGACGATTCTTCTTCCTCTGGTGTAGTTTCAACTAAATACTCATTAACATTGCCTGATTGAGTGGTAAAATTATTTTCGTCACTACCTGTTACTAATGATCCATTACCACCACTAACTTGGATATTTTCTAATCCTGAATCATCAATCTTTAGAATATTGTTTTTCTTTTTACGGCTAGCAGTCCCGCTTTTCTTTTTCTTTGGTTCTGTTAATGAAGGTAGCACTTCTTCTGTCAAAACCACGGGTTTAATCTTCTTCTTTTTTACTGTTTTCTTTTTCTTTGGCTTTGCTGTAATAGTATTTGATTCTTCTCCTTCTTCTACATTAGACAGTGAAGCAACATTACTATTAAGATCAGAAATATAAAATGGATCATTCATCTTTCTTGCATATTCTGCTTCTCTTCTTTGGTTCTGTTCTTCCTGTGATAAAATTGGATCTGCTGCACCCTTAATATTATCTGAGTACAGACCTTGTAAAGAATCATCAATTCCAATTAATGGGTTACTATATTCGTCAAATTCATAATCATAATTTTCCTCAGGATCTTCTTCTGTATCTGAAACAGATGAAAATGCTGGATTACGGTAATTTAAATAATATGTATTACCATTATCGTCCTCATTATTATATTCTTTATCAATTGGATAAATCTCTTGATCTAAATCTAAATCATCAGGGATAGGAATTTGTCTTTGAGTATCTTTACCAATTGGATTTAATTGCCAACCATTGAAAAGTGATGGAAGAACAAATGTCAATAATAAAGGTGCTTGCAAAGCATCATCTGGAGTTTGTTCTAATGATTCATCTAAAAGTTTCAAAAATTCTAAATATTCACAGGCTCTCTCTTGAATGTTGAAATTTTTATTGTGTGAAAGTTTTGTCAATATTCTGATTAATCTTTTGACTTGACTTAACGCTTGGGTTTTTTCATTGTAATTCCACATATAATTTTCATTACTATTAACATAAGCATTGAAAATTTTAATTAATGCTGGGATTAATATCACAATCATCCTGTCATAATCATTAATTAAATCACTACTACTAGTAGTACCAGTTGTAGTTGCTGCTGCAGTATCTGAGTTGCTAGCATCATCAGCTCCTCTTGGTCTATCATTTTTTTTAATTAAAAGTTCTATTATTTCTTCAAGAATTTTCTTTGGTTCTTTAATAAAACTAGCATATTCTCCAAGAGTCCATACTAATTCTTTAACACATGGTAAAGAATTTGTTACAACCAATTTATTATTCAAGATCACAAGAATATGATCATTTATCAATTCAGTTCTCATTGATGGAATTTTAACGGCAATATTTCTAACTTCTTCACCTAATCTTCCTGCAATATCTATCAAATCATTCTCAGCACTAATTATCACTAAATTATTCATCACAGAAATTAACCAATCGAAATCATTAACATTGGCATAATTATTTATTGTGGTAATGTTTAATATTTTTTCAATGACAATGTATTTGTAAGTGTCTGATAAAATTGGAAATTTCAGTTGTAATGATACTTGTTCAATAGTCTTTGGCTCTGGTAATGGTAATAATTGTGCAGTCAAAGTGCTAACAATAACTTCAAGATTATCATCATTGACGACATATTCTAATAAGCTAAGTGCTTGCTCTCTAATTGATAAATCACCATGACTAAGACAACTAATAATCACACCAGGTTCTACCATAGAAACAATTATATCTGGATGAATATCTGCAATTTTATTTAAGGCTAATAACCCAACAAATTTTAGGTTTGGATCCTTGTCATTGAAGAATGGCTCTAAATTATCAACGCATATTTTAGCCACATTAAGGCTACCATCTTCAAGCATATCTCCGACAATCAAACAGTTAATACATTCATAAGTTAAAGACGTTGCCCTTGTAGTACTTATAATTCCAAGAATCTTAGGAATTAATCTATTTTTTAATCTTGGTTCTATTTTCACTAATGATGCAAATAATTTTAATAATCTTATCACAACCCAGTTATTCTTTGTAGTAGATAAAATATCATATAATTTAGGCGATAAATTGATAAAATTTTTAGGCGCTTTTTTAGCAAGCTCACAAATAACTGTAACTGTAGCTGCCATAACTGATTTATCAGGGTCATCGAGTTTATCACACAATCTATCAAATGTAGGTATTAATGCATCTGGATGTTTTAAATAAATTTTATAAAGTGATAATACAGCTTTTTTTCTAATGTATGGTTTACTATGATTTAACATTTTCACAATGTCTTCGAGAAGCGCTTGAGCTAATTGATTAGTGACAAAAGTTGAAATACCACTAAGTGCAATACCCACTTCTAAACTTGAGGACGAATTTATATCTTTTTTCAATAAATTTGTGGCTAGCATTAATACATCGTCATCGTTTCTGAAAGATTGACTTGCCGCTAGATAGCCTACTCTTTTCTGCTGAAATTTTGACGATGACATTACTTCTAAAACATTGAAATTGGCCCACGACATATCATACCCATACATTTCCAAATAACACAACTTAAGTATTGCCATGGTTTTTGAATCAATGTCAGCAAATTTCACTTCTTGACGACATTCCTTAATAGCTTTTTCGAGAAATTTAGCTTGAGCTTCTGGATCTTTATGAGACCTAATTCCTTTAATCAAATCACTCAATGATTTTTCAAATATGATCCCAAATGGTCTCAAACGTGCCTTTACATCATCTCCTGGACGCAATGACATT
>JAJMHY010000014.1:101381-311372 GCA_030583325.1 Saccharomycopsis selenospora
TTTTTTTTTTTTTTTTTTTTTTTTTTTTTTTTTTTTTTTTTTTTTTTTTTTTTTTTTTTTTTTTTTTTTTTTTTTTTTTTTTTTTTTTTTTTTTTTTGTTTTGTTTTTCTTTCTTTAACATTTTCCTTGCTTCGCTAGCACACGTAGTTTTTTACATTCCTAAAGAGAGATATTTGAACATCAGAAGAATTTTAATACATGACAAGAAATTGTTCAAAATATATATATAGTTCGCTAGCAGCAAACATTTCTGATCATGGTATTTTATTGATTATTTCAATAATCCATGTTTATTTTTGAGCTGTAATTCTCAAATAAATAAATCTATGCATTTTTAAGGTCTGAATGAAATTACTAAACTTTCTGGCATAAAAAAATGTCTCTCTACAAGGAAAGCGTCCTGGAACAAATTATCTCTCACCATAACAGCTTCACTAAACTATCAGCTAATAGTTGTCACTATTGTTAAGTATACATTCACTGAAAATTCTTTATAAATTATACATGCTATATATACTAAATGATTTAATAAATACTTTGAAGGTGTTGATGAATTGTATGCACATAGATTATTGACTAAATCTCATTGGCTCTTTCCCACCGACTGCCCCAGAAAAAACAAATAAGTAAGAAAGAAAAATAAGTCAGAAAAAGGAAAAAAAAATTTGAAATTCAAATGGAAAAAATCAAAATTGTAAATCTAGTATAATATCTATGATCGATTATTGGTGTGAAAGTGAAGTATTCAAGAATAACCAACCCAATAGAATATGAAGATTTGTGGGTTCAAGGGTTTTCAATTGAGACTGATACGATTGAGTGTGTACCCAAGATACAATATAATAAATAGAAGATCACTCAGTTCTAATTGTGTGAAGTTTAACAGTAATAATGCTAATACTAGTAGTGGAACTAAATTATATGAAACTAGAAATGATCCATTTAAAAATTTGATTAAAGAAAAGGAATTAGAATTCAAGCAACGAGAAATTGATCAAAAGTTAAGACTAAAAGCAGATAGGGCCTTACAGGAGCAGGAATCTTCAAAGTCATTGAAAAAACAAGAACATCAAACTATTGAATTTTTAGTAGAACAATCAAAATTTTTATTAAGTGAGCAACAAAGACTAGATAAAATATTGGACAAACTATTGAATGACAGAAAGAGACTGGATAATATTTCCAGTAGTAGTAATAACCCCGATAATATTATTGGATCAAGTCCAAAAAGTTCTAAATCAGTATTTAATGAAGATTCATTATTTTCAAATGATGAAAAATTACCACCTTTCCAAATTGAAATATTTATCAATGAAAATCTTGTCACTCCATTAAGAGTGCTAAAGAATGATTTGATAAAAAAGAAAGAAGAATATCAGGATAAAGTGAATAGAGATATTCAAGAGCATAAACGAAAATTTATAATATGGTTTCATGAGACATTAATATGGCTTACGCATACTATCAATGATGTTACAGGATATTCAAACATTAATAAATTAAAAGTAGAGATTGAAAAAATTGAAACAAAAGTGATTAAATCTAGAGAAGAAGTTAAATTACAAAAATTGAAATATGCAAATGCTATAGACAAAAGAGCCAAAACTCAAAGGGAAATTAATGAATTATTAACTCGTAAACATGAATGGACTCCCGCTGATCTAGAGTCATTTACTTCTTTATACAGATCTGACCATTCTAACGAACTGGATGTGTCCAATTGTAAGCAACGCCTTGAAGAAAGTGAAATGGAATTAGAAAATTTACAAACTGTGCTCTCAAAACAAATTCTTGGACGTTATAGAGAAGAGCAGATTTGGAGTGATAAAATTAGAAGAGTCAGTACTTGGGGGACTATGGGTTTAATGATTTTAAATGTTATTTTATTTGTTCTAGTTCAAACAGTTTTTGAACCACTTAAAAGACAAAGATTAGTTAATAATTTTGAAGAAAAAATTAAATATTTAATTAAAGATGTTGAAGAATTAAGAAAAGAAGAAGCTGCCCGTACCGCTGCCCGTACCGCTGCTACAGTTGCTGCTGCTCCTCCTGCCACGATTCCAGCTGTACCTCCTCCAGTTACAGGTAAGCAAATTACTACCGAAACTCTGGTAAAAGATCCTGTAGTTAAAGCTTCTGTTGCTCCAGAATCATCTACTGATGCACCTGTTGTGATAGTGCTGGATGCAACACCAGAATCTTCATCAAAATTGATACCTCCACCAGAAAATTTGTATGCTAGCAATGACATTCATAGCAAAGAAGTGTCTAATAATGAATCTATAAAAGAAACTTCAACATTGACATTGGATTTTGGATTGGTAAGAATCTGGAATAATATAACGCATGTAAAGATTAATGATTTTGGAAAATTCGGAAAATATATACTTAATTGCATACTGTCATTATCATACTTAAAATTACAATTATATAATGGATACCAAAGTGTATCATATTTGGTGAAAGGCTTATTGTATAAATTCAAAGAAAGTGGCCAATTCAAATTCCTGGATTATCATTACATAAAAACTGATACTTTAGAACTTATCAGCATATTTGGAATTACTTTTATCTCGGGTCTTACACTTGGATCATACTTTATAGTATAGTTAAAGGATAAAGAAAGAACAAAAATGAGAAACTTTTTTTTTGTAAATATATATTCTATAATATTATTAACTGTCTTTGTATTTGTATATATATGTATATGTATATGTATATTTGTTTCCCCCTTTTTCAAGTCTATTGTTTATGTAATAACTCAGAAAATAATAAATTAGATTCTTCGTCATCTTCTTTAATGTCAATAAAAGTTTCTACAACTTTCATGAACAGAGTTGGGTTTTCGCTGATTAACCAATGGCCGCCTTTAACTTCACGATCTTCCATATTTGGAAAAAACAACAGGATTTGAGGCAAATATTCGTCAGCGACATAAGGAGAATCAGAACCTCTAACAAATAAAGTAGGACCATTCCAATGATTGAACTTACTATCAAATGGCCAAATGGCAATGTTACCGTTATCGATAGCCTTACCTAATATTCTAAGAGGGACTTTAGATTCAAAAATTGGAATTTGATCAATCAGCGAATAAATCAGAGGGTTTTCTTTTAATTCCGCTAGTAAATCAGATTTCAGTTTACGACTAAGGTTCGTCATTAAAAATTGACGTACTGGTAATTTTTTCTCGACTAATGCCAATAAATCATCTGCCTGTTTACGCGATGTTATCGGATTTGTTCTTCTTTCAGTGATTTCTAACAAACTTCTAACATATATTCCAAATCTTGATCCGTTGGCAATATCATAAGAAATTGGTGCTGAGTCAACGGAGATCACAAATTTTGGTAAATCTTTATTGCGCATAGCTATAGCCATGGCAACTTTTCCGCCCATAGAATGTCCAATTATTATAGGTCTTTTATGCTTAGATTCTGGTTTTAGTACTTCTGGTAATTTTTCTGCAATGAAATTTTCAACATCTGACGCTAATGCTGGATAGTCATGCCTTGGATCATGTTGAGATTCACCATGATTACGAAGATCTAAGCAATAAACATCTCTAGATAAATTTTTAGATAATTGTTTAGCAACTGTTCTATTATTTGATTTAGATCCGAACAATCCATGTAAGAAAATAATTGGTGATTTATCAGATGGTGGGCTGGTATATTCAGAATGTTTTTCAAAAGCTAATTTCACTGGGGGTATATTTTTATCTAATGATGCTGATAAATAATTTTCATTTAATTTTAATATAGGACCACTTGAAAAAGATCTGAAATTTTTCATCAATTGATTCTTCCACATTTCTGAATTATTATATTAAATTGGTTGAATGTATTGAATATATCAAAAAAATGCCATACTATTTATTATTCTTTTGATTCTTTTTTCTTTTTTGTTTTTCTATTTTATTTTTCTCGTTAATTTTGGAATTTATCGAAAAATTTTAAGTTTTTTGTTAATATTCCGATGGATATTATAAATGAGTAATACCATAATCTTTTTATTAAGATAGCTACATTTAATCAATTAGTTGTATAGTATCTTATATCATTAATATTTTTGTGACAAAATGACATTATTAATAATAGTCGCTTCTATTATTGCCGTAATTTTTGTGCTTCCTATTGTGCTCAATGACATTGTGGAAATTAATTATGGGAGAAGATCCTTGATTTCTAGAGCATCTTTCCATTTGACCAATTTTCATTATGAGTTTATCGCAAGAATTTTAAAAATTATCAACTATAAAAAAATATTAGGTAGAATTGATAAAATATACGTATTTCCAATCAAATCAGTGGGATATATTGAAGTTAATGAATGGGAAATTGATGAGCATGGATTCAAATATGATCGGGAATATGCATTAGCGTCTTTTGACTCCGAGACTAATAAAATTACTCCAGTAACTCAAAGACAAGTCGCTAAGCTTTCTTCCATCAGATATGAATTTATTTCAGCAAACCGTTTTAAAGTGCTTTATCTGGATAACCTTGAAAAATCTTTTATTATCCCTGGTGATGTAACTAAAGAATTTATTGAAGTAAATACTGAACCTCAAGATTCAACCCTTAAATTATGGGGTAATGATATTAACACACATGTTTTCAAAAGAGAATTTTTGCCTCAAGAGTTTTTGGAATGGTCTGGATTACTGGATAAATATAGTGATGTTCGTCTTTTATACACAGAAAGGGGTAAAGATGTTAAACTTGGTAATCCATTTGGTGAAGGTAATTATAGAAAGTCTTTATTTCACGATTATTATCCAATGCATATACTTAGCAATCCTGATGTTAAATTTTTAAATGATAAACTTAAAACTGATTTCAATAGGCCAGATTATGTTATTAGGACAATAAATTTCCGTCCTAATATTGTCTTTGAGCCTGTTGGCAATTGTAAACCATTTGGAATTGACACTTGGGCAGAGTTCACTATTATCAACTGTTTACAAAGAAATGAATCACATAATTGGAAAGTTGCTACTAAGTGTGGTAGATGCCTGATGCCTAATATTGATGTATCTAATGGTCTTATGGATAAAAAACTGCTTGTTCTGAAAACCCTTAACAAATATCGTAAAATTGATGCAGGTACTAAGAATTCTGTCATTGGAATATATGCAGTTCATTATGACTCTGGATACAAAGTGCATGTTAGAGATGAAATATATGTTACTAAACGTAAAGTAAATGCCTTCCATGAAATTCATCCAAATGCCTTTATCAAGAAATAAATAATAAATAATACTAAAGACTTTTCTTTGATATTATTTTTGTCTCTTCTTCTTTTTATAACTTTTGATCCTTTATATTTCAATTTGTTATTATTAAGTTCATATTTTTTAGCTTACGTAATCGTTGATTATCCTTTCGCTATATCTATTAAAAAATGCTATTTTGTTTTAGTCTTTTCATTTTAATGGATAATTAAAAAATGCTATTTTGTTTTAGTCTTTTCATTTTAATGGATAATTAAAAAATGCTATTTTGTTTTAGTCTTTTCATTTTAATGGATAATTAAATAAATAAATAAATAAGTCATATAATGAACATATTGTATAATATTAAAGATTTCTTAAACTAATCTAACCTATATTTATCTAATAATTTGTCATTATTCTTGATTAATCCTTCTTGCTTCAATTTCAATAATTGTGCTTTGGTACTATCGTCACTATCATATCCATCTGCAGAATCATTGTCATCGTCGTCGTTATCATCGTCATCTGATTCTTCATATATGTCAGAATCACTCTCATTTTTATCTTGTGAATGTTCAACTTTAAGTTGTGCGATTCTTTGAGCTAATAATTGTTCATCAGCTGCCTTCTTTTGTTGAATTTCATCAAAATCTAATCTTGCTGTAACTAATTGTTCCCCTTCAGCTCCTCCATAACTATTATCGCTATCACTATCATCATAATCACTGTCATCATCATCATAGTCGTTATCATCAAAATCACTATCAGATTCTCCAAAAGTTATAAAGAATGAATTACATAATGCTTCCATTAAAGTATCCCATATTGGAACATTAATAACACCATTACTTAATTTAGTATTTGATACTTGTGATAAATTATTGCCAGTATTAACTCCTAATTGAATGAAAACTTTAATAAAGTGATAAGTGATCGTTGGCGGCTGAACAATTTTGGAAGTTGATAATAATAAAACACCAATATCATGAACATTTTCAATTTCATTTTGATTGGTTTTAATTAAATAGTTCTTAACATAACTATTAACTTCAAAGGTTTTACCATTAGTTTGTTTAAGAGTTGGATCATCAAGTTTATCTAAAGTTCTTATATCAGATACTGGTCCATTTAAATAACAAGTTCTAAAATTATTAGTGGTCCCGATAAATTGGATATTTTTAATTTTTGATAATAATGTTTTCATAATATTAATGAGTAACATTCTATTGCCTTCTCCTAAGGCTTTTTCAGTATCAACAAATAAAAGTAAAGTCTTTGGCATTGAGTAAATTCTACTGCTTCTCAAGCTAGCAGCAGTACTATAAACAGATGGACCATTATTATTATTGTTGTTGTTGTTGTTGTTGTTGTTGTAAGTAGAATTTGCAGTGATTGTACTGGCTCTATTTATGTTGTAAACCCCAGCACTATCTGATATTAATGATTCACGTTTACCATCGCCATCCAAAGTACATTGTGATCCAGCTGTCTTTGAATTAGATAAAATATTGCTATTATTGATGGATACCTTACTATTGCTGTTACTACTACCACTGATATTAGCAGTACTATTACCAGTATTACTTTCCGCAAATGTAGAGGCATTACGTGGAGTAGCAGTTAAGTCAGGATCGTTGTTTTTTTTATTGTTTTTATTAATAGGACTCATTGATAAGCTGATATTTGTCTTATGATCAACCAATGATAATGATTCAGAATCAGAAACTGAACCATCATTATCAATAGCACTATCACCATTAATTTTATCAATGACCTCATTCAAAGTACTAGTAAAGAAATTTGCAGGGAAACTACATTCGAAATCAGACATAGCAGCAGCCCATTTTTGAATAACTTCATTATTACTTTCATCAATAGAAAGTGTAACTGACTTAATCTTTGCTGAATGAACAAATCTGCTGAAATCTAATTTAATAGCTGAAGTTGATGGAATTTCCACTTTTGGAGTTTTACCATTTTCAATTAATGGTAAAATTAATGCATTTGAAAAATTTAATTTAACAATTACTAAAGATGTCTTGAATAAAAAAACAATACTTCTTTCCACTAAATCTTGAGATCCTTTACTACCACTTGATGGGAAAAGGACTTGTAGTTTATCGACAAGTCTTAATTGCCCTAATCTTGCTAATTTTTCTCTAGTGAGTAATCTTGATCTATCGATGATATGTTTATCCAAACTATCAGCTAAATATCCAATGAAAAGTTCTTGTAATTCTGGAGTATCTATACCTAAATTGTTACTTGCCACTGAATAAGTATTAGTAGAAGCTGAGAAAGAAGATGAAATGGAATTTGATCTCGATAAATTGATGCCAGTATTTTTAGTAGTATAATCAGGAGATTCCACAGGTGAGAAATTTGATGATCCTCTAGTTGTTAAATCATAATCAGGTTTATTAATAGTATGTGATTTAAGGGTATCAATAAGATTATTAGCCACTGTGTTATTATCTTCTTCGGAACTAACTGGTGACATGATACCAGGAAGTGGTGACATTCTCTTGAATATTGTAGGCAAATCTTCGTGATGAGTCTTCTTAGCTGATTGAGTTAAAATTTCATAGGAAGTATGATGCATACTTTTAGTTCTATTAGGTGAGAATAGCATTTCCTCTTTAGGGATATCAATAGATAAATTATTTTTATTTCTAAATGGAGATCCACCGGTATCAATGACCATGTTCAGAGTTGGTGAGGTATTATTACTATTATTACTGCCATTTTCTCTTAATCTAGCGCTTGGAGATTGAAGGTGATTATGATTTGACGAGCCATAATTATTATACGGTAATCTAGATGATGGCGATGCACCATCATTTTGATGGTATCCTCTTTGGTAAGTATCATAAGCAGAAGAAGAATATGAATTACTTGGAATAGAAAGGCTAGGATTTTTCCCAGTTTTACTAATAACAGGACTGCTAATGAGTCTCTTTGGCGAAGGTAATGGTTTATCAGTATCAACATGCGGTTTAGGACTATTATTGATATTGTTGTTATTGTTATATTTTCTATTAGGGAGGTTTAAAGTCTTAAACACATTTGAACTATCAACATAATTGCTATCAAGTAAATTACCATCATCATCATCATTCTCGTCGTCATCATCATCATCATAATCACCTTCAGATTGGAATGGACTGGGCTTTTCAATAGAAGGACTATTGACATTGACATATGGATTGTGAATTGGACTTATAATACCAGTATTCAAAAATAATTTCTTAACAGGTGGAGTTGAAATATTATTGTTATTATTTCCAAGAGTTTTAATTAATTGTGGTTTCGGTTCATAAAATACATATTCAGTGACAAAATCATCGACCAAATTGATGTTTTTGGGAACTGCCCTAGTTTCACCACCACAATGGAAACATATTGGGAAAGCTTTTTCATGAATAGAAGGATTGTTATAATTAATACCTTTAATGACAACATTATTGTTAGTGATTGCCTTTTCTTTTTCAAATTGAATACTTGAACGAAGACAATTTTCATGGCAATTACATCCACAACGAAGTTCAATGATTTTTTCAACGTTTGGAGTGACCATGATGTTTTCTAGATCTTCGTTACATATAATACACTTATTAGAATGATAAATTTTCTTGTAGCCACTACTTTGATTGTAACGAGCTCTCATCATCTGGTTTGCTGTTGGTTTATTTCTAGGTGCTGGTGGAGGAGGATGCTGAGGTGTTGGAATTCTCATTTTATATTTACTTTTATTTAAATCTAATTTATGCAACTGGCTGCTCCTACTTCTCAGCTTTGCATTATTTATGTTATTATTGTTATTGTTATTTTTCATGCCGTTATTATTGATATTATTATTGTTGTTGTTATTCATGCTATTATCTTGTGCAGAAAATAAATAAGGGTTCACTGGCCTTGCACTTAAAGGTGAAGTCATTTGGTTGCCGGCAGAAGGTTGACTATTTGAAATATATGGCTTTGTTTTCCTTGAACTGGGAGAAGCAGGCTCCATTTGATTCCCGTAGCCATGAGAAGAACCAAAGGGTGAAGGTATTGGTTTAATTAAATCACTAGGAGTTTGAGATAAATGACTACCACTATTATTAATAGGGTTTAAATTGAATGAACTATTCCCATGGGCAGATTTTGGAGTTAATGGACTTGAAGTGACTATACTTTGTTTAAAATATTTTCTTGAAGCTTCGTAACTACTCATTGGTGAGGCTTTCTGAGAAGCTCCTGAATTATTGGTAGAATAAGGTCTATTATTACCGTTACTCGGTACACCTTGAGAATTCCCATTTGAACTATTATTAATGTTATTGTTTCCATTATTGTTAATTGGAATAGGGCCTGAAATATTAGGATTTGAACTATAGGATGAAGATCTATTATATACGTTATTACCACCGGATATCAGAGAATTATTAGGAGTTGATAATTGAGAAGATCCAGATGGACCTAAATTATTGTTGTTGTTACTATTTATATTGTTATCATCTTTTAAAGAAGATGACGATTTTCGAAGTCTCCATTTAATTGGTGAAGATAATGAGGATGAAGTGTCCATTGATTGCAATCCATATCCAATTTTCCCAACTTTCAAAGCCAAGGATGGAGATGCTGGTTGCTGGTCATCATCATCATTACCATTTTTATTTGTAGAAGTATTTAATCTTCGCAACAACGGCGAGGGGAGAGAAGACATTTGATTATTTTATAATATATTGCTATGTACCTTTTTTCTTTTCTTTTCTTTTCTTTTCTTTTTTTTTTTTTCTTTTTATGCTTGTTTTGTTTCTTATATTGAAAGTTCTATTTGAGGGAAAGAAAAAAAATTAATTAATGAATGAATGAATGAATGAATAAATATAATTTATTTCCTTTATGATTAATAATGATAATAATAAGATAATGATAAATTATAATAATGAAATACGGAATATCATCTATAATACAATTATATCGTTTGACCTTTAAATCAAAAAAAAAAAAAAAAGAAAACGAAAAAACTATATTATATATTTTTAATTTTTATTTTTTTTGAAGTTGTAATATAATAATTAATATAATATTAATATTAAAAAATGGTTCAATAATGTGCTAATAGTAATAGTAATAATAGTAATAATAATTAATATATTAATCTAAATGATAAAGGGATTATATAAGAATATTATTGATCATCAGTATAAAATTAATATTCTAAAAGGAAAGAAAGAAAACGTAATTTAATATTGGGATATTTTAGATGTGTTAAAAATAAATATCTCTCAACAAGAGTTCAAATTTTGATTGTGTTATTTTCTAATTTTCTTTTTCTCTAAGAATTTATTAAAAAAAAAATTTTTTTTTTTTTAGATTTTGTTTTTTTCTTTGAACGTTAATTAATTAAATACTGTGAAGCTTAAAATCAAGCATATATCACATGATTTATCCCGACGGAAATGCACATATGGAAAAGGTGTCCATCATATATAATTTTGCAATTATTAACACTTGATAGTAAGTGTATAGTTCTACAACAAAAATGTATAAATATAAACAAACTTTATGTATATTATTATTAATTTGAAAAAAATTACTTACTTATTCACTATAAAAAAATTAAGAATACCAAGATTAAATTTAGAATTCAGCAATGGCAACAGCAATAGCCTGAACATCATCATGGCTAATACTGATCTTGAAATCTCTAATGTTAGCACGTTGAGCTTCTTTATCAGCTTCACCATGTAAAACAACCGATGGTATACCATCTTGATGAACAATTTCGATTTCTTTCAAAGCGGCACCAGCACCTCTAGAAGTAGTTCTTAAAGATTTGAAAACTGCTTCTTTAGCAGACCAAGAACCAGCAAATGATGATTTTGGTGATGGTGATTGTTTACAATAAGCAATTTCACTATCAGTGAAATTACGTTCAATGAAAGTTTCATTTTCAATGTTAATAGAGTCAATTTGTTCAACATCAACACCAACATTCTTTTGATCTTTAGTCAAAGTTGATAAAACTTTAGTAGTAGCATCAGTCTTTAAATAATTATGTTTTTGAATAGCATCTTTATTGAATTTCAAATCACCAGCTTTACTTGGAGCAACTCTAGCTAATGGATCTAAGTAAACTTTTTGTTCAATAGTATCATCATATGGAGCTTCCTTCTTTTCTTGGAATAAGGAACTGTTAATGATAGAATCATGGTAATGAGAGTAAGCACTTTGTTCTCTAGCAGTGACTTTCTTAACATATTCGGCATACTCTTTTTCCTCAAGAGCACCATAAAGATAGTTTGGATTAATAGCAAGAACAAAGGCACCCTTTTGACCAAAACCGAAAGAAGTCACAATACCAGCTTTAAGACCATCAGTCTTAATAGTCTCAGATAAATAAAGAATGTTTGAGAATTTTTCTAATTGAGAATCAACATTATCTAAATTCTTGTTACCTGGAACAATACCAGAGTTAAGGGATTGTAAAAGACCATCAAGCATCCAAGCACCAGCGGCACCCTTTGGATGACCTGTTAAGTATTTTTGGAAAATACCATAAATTGGGTTACCTTTTGAACGGCCCAAGTGATTCAACATAGCATTGATAACATCACTTTCATTCTTATCGTTAGCCTTAGTAGAAGTACCGTGGAATGAAGCAACAGATAAATCATCAATAGTAAGACCAAAAGTAGCCAATGCACCTCTAATTGGAGAAATTCTTGCATCTTTCTTGTAAAATTCATTACCAAAGAATTTCTTTGCTTCAGCAATTTGCCTAGCAGTTAAATTCTTAGCTTCATCGATTAGAATATCTTTATCTTCAGATTCAGATTCAGTAATTTCTTCAATTTCAGCTTCTAATTCAGCATTAAGAGATCTGATTCTTCTATCAAGTTGTCTCTTTCTATAAGCTGGATCTAAGATTAATTTAGAACTATTACCAACGTGAGATTCTCTAGCAACAGTTAAAAGACCTTGACCTGGAGCTGGAACAGATTTACCAATCTTATCAGAAGCAGTTGCAGACATGGCGAGAATACCGTAAATTGGTAAACCCATCTTAAGAGCCAACTCAGCTGTCATAATAATTTGAACACCAGCACCTTGAGATTCCATGAAACCATTTCTAGTACTAGTACATGGACGAGACATTTCAGCTGGGGTTCTGCCCGCTTCAAATTCTTCAATACTGTTAGAAGTAGCATTCATATTGGCGAATTCAGCAGAACCTTCTTCTTGGAAATCATCATAACCACCAACAAGACAAATCTTAGCCTTCTTAGAAAGAATAGTTTCAATACCAACATCAACAGATTCAACAGCAGTAGCACAAGCACCAACTGGAGTCTTGATTGGACCAGAACTGGAAAGTAACAACATGTTAACCCAAGCAGACATGGTGTTAATGAAAGATTCTTGCAAGATATCATTTTGAACATCTTGATCTGCATATCTGTATCTGAACATACCTTTCAAAGCAGTAACACCACCCATACCAGAACCAGTACAAATACCAATTTCAGAAACATGAATGTATTTATATAATTCATAAGGATCTCTTATACCAGCCTTAATAAAGGCGGAAATAGTAGCAACTAAGTTGAAAAGAGTAATTGGATCAACTTGATCGATAATGTCTTGAGAAATACCATATTTCTTTGGATCCCAACCAGTTGGAAGTTGACCGGCGACAAGTCTATCGAATTTTAAAGCTTTAGGAATGTAAAGTTTAGCTCCCTTCTTCATATGAACTTCATATTCACCAGATTCAAGTGGGAAAATTTCACAATGTTCTCTGTGACCTTGCTTGAAATGAAGAGCATCATCTTCAGAAGATTCAAATGGTTCAAGATCATGTTGTAAAACAACTTCTTGAATAAGTTGTTTATTTTCTGGATCATAACCATCAAATAATTCTGGTTCAATAAGACGAATACCAGTATGAGCTAAAATAGTTTCTTCATAAGTTTTCTTAATAGAAGCTTCTTCAACTGGTTTATTGGTCTTTGAATCAATCCATTCAGAAGTTTTAGCATCGTATTTAATTAAACCCATGATGTTAGCCAAATAAATACAACCCTCTAAAGAGAACTCGCCAGTTGCTTCCATTTCCCATCTAGTTTCAGCACTACCATGAGGATTGATTTCACCAAACCCACAAACAACAACAACTTCTTCTAAAGAAATTAAACCTTTCAATTTAGATGATAATTTAGAAACATATTCATAACTCTTAAGTTCTGGAAAGGCGAATTTATCATTAGCTCTTGGTTTAACAATCTTGGTAGAAACTTCACCTTCTTTACCATAAACTGATCTATGATCCAAAGAAGATTCAAGAGCAACTTGTCTCTTAATAGAAGCTTGCTCAGTTAAAGTTTCTCTAGCATTAGTGTTAATATCTTTCAAGTTAGAAAGTTTTTCAAACCCACCATTAAGATCTGCTTTAATAGCAAATTCTTCACATTTCTCAGAAATTGTATTGGTTAATAAACCTAACAAGTTGAAAGCCATTTCTTGTTGAGAGAAAGTTCTAACACCATAGGATTCAATTTTTTCAGCAACAATGTTACTAACAGCCATAAGACCCGTACCTCTAGTCCAACCAATGACAGCACCAGTGACAGTGACATAATTTCTCCAGTCTTCGGATTCCCATCTGTTTAAAAGAGTCTCTAAACCAATCTTAGACTCAGAGTATAAACCATCACCACCAAAAAGACCGTGGTTTGGAGACATTGGTAATAATAATTGGGCAGGTCTAGTTTCAATGTTTCTAGAAGCTTTGGCATCTTTAACAAAACCTAAAAGTCTGAAAATATTGGTCAACATAATACGGTGAGCTAATTCAGATTTAGAGCTGATACTAGAAGCAGTGATACCTTGTTCTGGGATAGCACCGAATGGGATAATAGCATCAAGATCTAATTTTAAGTCATTGTAAATATATTTGATTAAGTTATCACAGTCAGCTTTACTACCTTGATTGAATGGAACTAATATTAACTTAGAACCTTTAGAACCATAATTTCTATAAAGATCTTGGAAAAATTGGGTAACCTTCAAGGAGAAACGAGAAGTAGTGACAATAACAGTAGCACCACCTTGTAATAAACCTTTCAAGATTTCAGAACCAATAGAACCTCTACCAGCACCAGTGACCAAAACAGTCTTGTCAAAGTGAACACCATTAACAGCAGCCGATTCTAACGCATCCAAATAAGAATCAGTTAATTGCTTATCGTAAATCCATTCACCAGTAGAAGTCTTCTTTTTAATGTAAGCAAATGGATTTCTGTCAACTGGAATAGTCTTAGATACCGGGTTTGCAATTGAAGAAACACTAGATAAAGAAGCAACTTCATCAGAAGCAGAATTATATTCATAATCTTCAATAACTTGATAATCATCAGAAGTGCTACTGGAAGGAGAAGCTTCAAAATTCTTCTTTCTAGTTAATTCAGACCCTTGGGCAATCGCACGAATGTATTGTTCTAAACTTCTAATGTTTTCTCTTCTAACTTCTTTATAAACAATATCACCCTTTTCAGTAACAGTAGTTTTTGGACCAGTTGGGTATCTGATATCTTTGAAAACTGGGTCTTGATTAATAACATGTTTACAGTTTTTAACTAATTCACCACCTAATTGTTTAACTAATTCGTAATTCTTTGGATCTTGAGTTTTAATGTTAGTAGTAGAATTAAGGAAATATTCCATGAAAACAATTAATTCAGGATTAGCTCTGTTCATTATGCTGATACATTTAGCGATGATATCTCTGTTAATGTTTTTATCTGATAAATTACCAAAAATAATTTCATAATACATAGATAAAACATCTTGACGAGCCCAAGCCCAGTAGGAATCGTAAACTCTGGCTTTCTTAGTGGAGAAAGATGGTTTAAGACCATCAACAAAAGTTTCACCTAATTCTTCATGTAAGAAATCAAGTTCTTTTTCCAAGACTTCAGTAAGTTTCTTTTGTTTTAAGTATTCTTTTTCACCATCTTTAAGATCAATTTTCAAGTATCTAGCCAAAATTTCTAAATGTTGTCTAGCCATGAATTTTTGATCCTTAGTTAAAGCTTCTAAAGCAGCGGTATCAATGACGGCACCACCAACAGCAGCGCCACCAACAGCAGCAGTAGCACCAAGAGTGATACCAGCAGAAGCAGCATAAGTCTTAGCAGAAGCGTCCAAGAAATCTTTAGCATCTTGTTCACTAGCCAATCTAGCAGCAGGTTCATTAGAAACTGCGACTAAGAAAACGGCATCTTGTCTACCAGCACCAAGACCATAAGTAGATTCAAGGTATTTCTTAGCAGTTGTGATACTAAAGCCACCTGGGAATTTAGAAGAGAATAATTTGTTAATTAAAGTAGTAGAAGTTTTACCTAATTGACCGGAGAATGAATCTTGTAAAGAAGCAGCCAATTCTTCCAAAGGAGTTTCTTCTGGTTTTTCTGGAGTAGAACCAAATTCTTTACCCAAATCACCCAAAATTTCATTTTGAACAGTAGATTTACCGTTAACTAAATCTTTAATAGATTTAGATAATGGAACTTGATCTAAAGGTTTCTTCAATTTACTTGCAACAAGAACATGTAATAATAATTTGGCTTGTACAGGTTCATCAGGAATGGCAACAACTGGACCAGGACCTGCCGCTGCAGCCATTGGAACACCTGCAGCAGCTGGAGCAGCAGCGGCGGCAGAACCTAAAGTGACACCATTAGCAGCGGCATATTTAGCAGCGGAATCATCAAGGAAAGCTTTAGCTTCAGCTTCAGAACCAAGACGAGAAGCAGGTTCTTGAGTGATAGCAGTTAATAAAACCCCATCTTGTCTTAATGGTCCTAAACCAAATTTAGTTTCCAAATATTTCTTAGCAACAGTTAAAGAAAATCCACCTGGCATTTTAGAACTCATTAATTTAGAAATCAACCCACTAGAGACTTTACCTAATTGACCAGAATAGGATTCTTGGAAACTGTCACCTAAATCTTGTAATGGAGTATCTTCAGGTTTTTCTGGAGTGGCTCCAAATTCTTTACCTAAATCACCTAAAATTTCATTTTGAACGGTAGATTTACCATTAACTAAATCTTTGATAGTTTTAGCCATTGGAATTTCAGTGATAGGCTTCTTTAATTTGTGAGAAACAAGAACTCTTAAAACGTAAGCAGCACTAAGTGGAGCATCAGCAACTGGACCGGCGGCAGCAACAGCAGCTGGAGCAGCAGCTGGAGCTGGAGCTGGAGCTGGAGTAGCGACAACAGGAGCTGGAGCAGCCTTTGCAGCTGGAGCTGGGGCAGCAGCTGGGGCAGTAGCCTTTGGAGCACTATCATTAGAAGCATAATATATGGCGTCTTTATCACTTGAGTAAGATAAAAGTTCACGATTGATATTTAAAGCTTGATCAAATGCTTCATATTTCTTTAAAGTTCTTTTAGCCATACCGGTTAAGGTTGGAGAAGGACCAATTTCAATGATTCTTTCGGCTTTATAGTCACCTAAAATAACATCTTGAGTTTCAATCCATCTAACAGGAGAAGCAAATTGGTAAGCTAAAAGCTCAGTAAGAAGAATGTGAGCAAGTTCTTGTTCAACTTCAGCACGCATTTTTGTTGATTTAAAAAAATATGAATATATGTATTAAAAAAAAGAAAATCAACAATTCAATTATTAGCAATAATTATAATAAATATAAATATAAATAAATAGATAAATAGATAGATAAATAGATAGATAAATAGATAGATAAATAGATAGATAAATAGATAAAAAAGAGAGATAAATAAAAGATTAAATAAAAGATTAAATAAAAAATCCCTAAATATACAAGAACTTTGAAAGCTCTAGTCAAAAACAAAAAAAAGACAAAATCCAATGAATTTTTATTGAATAAATGTAATTAAAAAAAATTTTATAGGTTGCTTGGAGGAGAAAAATGCTCGAAAGATGGGCTGAAGCCAAGCGAGACTGTCCTAAAAATTAGAGTTTTGAGGTTTAGTACTGGTAAAAAAAATTTTTTTTTTTTTTTGTTGATTGTTTCTTCGATTTGGATTTTTTTTTGTTGGATTCTTCACAAATTTCAATGAAAAAAATTTTTTTTTGGGGAGGGAAAGAAAGGAAACAATAGACACAATAAGAAAGAAAGAAGAAAAAATCCATCAAAAAATCGCTGCCGTTTTTTTGTCTCAACAAACGGAAAAAAAAATAATTGATGGCAATATTTATAAGATGTGATTATCGCATATGAAAACCGTTCATTACAGTAACATGCATGGGGAGTTAATATTATGGTGTGCAGAAGTAACAGTAGTAGTGCTTAATATTATCTATTTCAGTTTTCCACTTTAGAAAATAATTATATTGACCGTCTTAATGTGAGTGCTAGATTTTTACGGTAATCACAGTTAAAATTTTAAAAATGTCTATATAATTAATTGTCAATACGAAACTTTATACTATAAGATTTAATCTTTTCATTGCTCCAAATTGACAATGTTAGATCTTGCTACAGTTTTTAATCCCTGTCGATTAATAATATTGTAATCTATTGAAAGGTCTTGAAATATCATGATGTGTAAGTGATTGATTTATGCACAAAGAAATTCAAAGAAAAGCAATGTTATTATGATATATCAGGCGATTGGCTGGCTTTGTTGTACATTTTCTAGAGGTATTTTGTTCCAGTGAAAACTTAATAAATATTCTGTTACTATTTCTTAGATAAATCATTAGTTTGACTAATTAGTTACTCCACGATTTGGTAATATCGCATAATAGTTCCATAGTAATATAATATATTGTTTTTCCTCATCTCAAGAAAATTAAGCACAAGAAAAAACAATGTGAAAATTTTTTTTTTCAAGTGAAATGAAGAAAAAAAAATTTTTTATCAAAATATAAAAAAATAAAAAAATAAAAAAATTTGCCCTAATACAAAGAAAGCATCAATTGATTTGACAATTTAATATAAATAAGCAACATCAATATTAATTATTATACTATCATTATTATTGTAAAAAATGTCAGATACTGAATCTGCTGTTGTCAAAAGAAGAAAATTAGACGATAGCGCCAATGCGGCTACTGTTCCTGATGATGATAAATCAGAATCATCAACTACTAAAAAATCACCCGCCAAAACATACCCTTTCACTTTAGATACTTTCCAAAGGGATGCTATAAATTGTATCGAGAATGACACTTCTGTGTTAGTTGCAGCCCATACTTCTGCTGGTAAAACTGTGGTTGCTGAATATGCAATTGCTCAATCCTTAAGAGATAAACAAAGAGTCATTTATACTTCTCCAATTAAAGCATTATCAAATCAAAAATATAGAGAATTGGCAGCTGAATTTGTAGATGTTGGATTAATGACTGGGGATGTCACAATCAATCCTGATGCCGGGTGTCTTGTTATGACTACTGAAATTTTAAGATCTATGCTCTATAGAGGTTCAGAGGTTATGAGAGAAGTTGCATGGGTCATTTTTGATGAAGTTCATTATATGAGAGATAAATCTAGAGGGGTTGTTTGGGAAGAAACTATTATATTATTACCTGATAAGGTTCATTATGTTTTCCTTTCTGCTACTATTCCTAATGGTAAAGAATTTGCCAATTGGATTAAAAAAATTCATAATCAAGATTGTCATATTGTCTACACAGATTATAGACCCACTCCTTTACAACATTATCTTTTCCCAGCTAATGGTGACGGTATACATTTAGTCGTTGATGAAAAAGGTACTTTCAGAGAAGAAAATTTCCAAAAAGCTATGGCTTCTATATCTGATGATGGAAAAATTGAAGGTAGTAATGGTAACGGGAAGAAGAAAAATAATAAAGGATTTAATCAAAAAAATGGTAATACTTCAGATATTTATAAAATTGTTAAAATGATTTGGATGAAAAAATATAATCCAGTTATTGTTTTTTCATTTTCTAAAAGAGATTGTGAATCTTTAGCTTTAAAAATGTCAAAACTAGATTTTAATAATGAAGAAGAAAAAGAAACTTTAACTAAAATTTTTAATAATGCTGTTAGTGTATTGCCTGAAAGTGACCAAAACTTGCCGCAAATTAAAAACATTTTACCCTTATTAAGAAGGGGTATCGGTATTCATCATTCTGGATTATTACCAATTTTAAAAGAAATCATTGAAATTTTATTCCAAGAAGGTTTCTTAAAAGTATTATTTGCTACAGAAACTTTCTCTATTGGTCTTAATATGCCGGCCAAAACTGTTGTATTCACCTCAGTACGTAAATGGGATGGTAAAGGTTTTAGATGGGTCAGTGGAGGTGAATATATTCAAATGTCTGGTAGAGCTGGTAGAAGAGGTATCGATGATCGAGGAATTGTCATTATGATGATTGATGAAAAAATGGAACCTCAAGTGGCTAAAGGTATGGTTAAAGGTGTAAGTGATCGTCTTGACTCGGCATTCCATTTAGGATATAATATGATTTTAAATTTAATGAAAGTTGAAGGTATCTCTCCAGAATTTATGTTAGAACATTCTTTCTATCAATATCAAAATATTGGTTCAGTCCCGAAATTTGAAAATCAAGTCGCCGAACTTGAAAATAAATTAGTTGAATTAGACACTATTACCAAAGATTATAACGTTGATGAATCAATAGTACAAGAATATTATACATTAAGAGAAAATTTAAATAACTATAATGATGATCTTATTAAAGTTATCACTCATCCTTCAAATATTGCTAATTTCTTGCAACCTGGTAGATTAATCAAAGTTAAGATTTCTAATTCTGGAGGTGAAAATGGTGTTGGTCAAGAATATGGTTGGGGTGCTGTTGTTGCATTTAATAAACGTAATAGTAAACGTGGAGATTCATCTAAATGGACAGATCATGAATCGTTTATGGTTGAGGTATTAATCACTAAAATGTTTGTTGATGCACCAACTAATTTACTTAAAATGTTTTCACCAACTATCCCAATGGGTATTAGACCAAGTAAAATTGGTGAAAAATCAAAGAGTGAAATCATTCCGATAACTTTAGATTCTATTAGAGCCATTTCTAAAGTTAGAATTTTCTTACCTAATGATATTAAAGCTAGCAGTCAAAAAAAATCTGTAGGTAAAAGTATTAAAGAAGTTGAAAGAAGATTCCCTGATGGGGTTCCATTATTAGACCCAATTAAAGATATGAAAATAGATAGTGAGGAAGAAACTGATGAAAAGGCAAAAGATAGCAAAAATGAATCTAAAGAGGAAACAAATAAAGGATTTAAATTATTAATTAGAAAAATTGAACTATTAGAATCGAAATTAAAGAATAATCCATTAACTGAAAATCCTAAAATTTCTGAAATTTATAATAAATATGTGGAAAAAATATCAATCAACAAACAAATAAAACAAATCAAGGGAAAAATTAACGATGCTAATGCAATCATTCAATTAGATGATTTGAAACATCGTAAAAGAGTCTTAAGAAGATTAGGGTTCACTACACAGAACGATATTATTGAATTAAAGGGCCGTGTTGCTTGTGAAATATCAACTGGTGATGAATTATTGCTCACCGAATTAATATTTAATGGTAATTTCAATGATTTAAGTCCTGAACAATGCGCGGGTTTATTATCTTGCTTTGTATTTGAAGAAAGATCTAAAGAAATTCCAAGATTAAGAGATGAACTTAGTGAACCTTTGAAAGCTATGCAAGAAATTGCCTTGAAAATTGCTAAAGTCTCTAAAGATTGTAAAATTGATATTGTTGAAAAAGAATACATTGAATCATTCAGAACTGAATTAATGGAAGTTGTGTATTCTTGGTGTAAGGGGGCTACATTCACACAAATTTGTAAAATGACTGATGTTTATGAAGGTTCTTTAATCAGAATGTTTAAAAGACTAGAAGAAATGATTAAACAAATGGTTGATGCTGCAAAGACTATTGGTAATTCTGAATTAGAGAAAAAAATGGAAAAGGCATTGGAATTAATCCATAGAGATATTGTTAGTGCTGGTTCACTTTATCTTTAATCTAATTTCATACAAATTATATATTATTATATATATATATATTCATCATTATAATATATTAATCATTATTTCCTAAAGTAAAATAAAATATATAAAAAAAAAGAGTAAAATCAAAAACGCCCCCCAATTGTAATAATATAAAAAAAGCAATATTATATGTAGTTATAAAAAAAATTAAATAAATTAAAATTATAGTTGTTTTCATTTGAACTTTTGGTAACCTGTAAACGATGTAATTAAATGTTCCATTTTATAAATATCTGGAATAATATCTGGAGAATAAAGACGTCCATTCTCATCTAATAATTTCTTCCCCAATAATATAAAATCTTTCTTTTCAAAAACAAATGGATTTCTGTTTGTAATACTAGCACTACTACCAGAACTAGTTGTGCTTAAAACGCTGCTATTACTACTGGCAACACCACCAACAACGCTGTTGCTGTTAGCACTACCACTTCCAAAATCAAAGTCTGAATTAAACAAATTCAGAGATTTGTTTTTTAAAGGCGACGTGGATGAAATTGATGAATAAATAGATCCTGATGATGGTGATGTAGTATTTATGGTATTGGTAGTAGTTGGGGTTGAAATTGAAGTTGTTGATGGTTGTCTATCACGCATATTGGCATTATTAGTATTAGTGATAGCAGTACCCTCTCGATTAACAGGTGATCCTGCTAATTGTTGTTGTTGTTGATCTTCAATAGATGATCCATCCTCCACTGACAGACTATTTGATTTGCTCAAATCATTAGTGGATGCAAAATACTTTACAATACTAGCAAAACTTTCAATGCCAATCCCCGTTGAATGAGAATGTTGTTGTCCCAGTGATTGGGCTGAGTTGCCACTATTACCACTAAAATCACCAAGAATATTTTTAGTGCTACCACTTAAGTCATCAATAATATTTTTAATGGCACCAGTTACCCCAGAATTGGTGTTCAAAACAATTTCTAATTCAGATATTTCATTAGTAGTCAAATTCACTAATATGGTTCTTGAAATACTTGGATTACTATTGCTGCTGTTGTTACTATTATTGGTCTTCATTTGGTCAACATAAATATTATGGAAAAGATCTTGTTGCATAGCATTAATAATTGATTGTTTGATTCCTTCATCCTTTTTCACAACTTGCATAGAAAATTCAGGGATAAAATCATCAATTAATCCTACCATTGGTGGTAAATTGATTTCAGTCGATGGTAGTTTCAATGTAGCATATTCATCTTTACTATTGAAATAATCTACTGATAATCCGATCTTATCAACCACATTCTTATCAGATTCATGCTGTTGGCTGGTATCACTGAATAATGATGAATCACCAGTTAGATTAAGTCCATCATCAATAGTATCAATATCCCGAGCTTCTTCTTCTTCTTCTTCTTCTTCCAAGTCTAATTCGCCATTGTTATCTTCTTCCTCGTCAGAAGAACTGATAGTCTCTGATGAAAATGATGAAGAATCAAAAGAGTATCCGCCAATATATTTATCATCAATAGTTTTTATGTCTTTATAAGGAATTGAAATAACTTCACCTTCTTCAGAATCAATTGAATATTCAATATCATTTTGGAATAAAATTTCCTGTGTCTTTTGTCTCCAAGAATGCGCTTGCTCAATTAACAATAATCTTTTTGGGTGATGATGTGAAGAATGTTGACTTTTCTTAGAAGTGACTAAATTACTTGATGTTGCAGTAATATTTCCATTAGGAGTAGTATGTTTAAGTGTTGAGTATTTACTCAAATTCATTTTTAAAATAGTCGTTGGAGTTCTCTTTAAGAAATTAATCTCTTTAGAAAAAAGTTTCTTATTATTAGATGCACGAATACTTTGTTGAGTTAAATCAGCCACAGATACTGCCTTAGTTATTTTATGTCTATTACTAGTACTAAGATTATCGCCCCCGCCACTAATGTACAGATTAGTACTGTTAGAATCATCAGAAACTAATACTTCGTTTTGGGCAAATGAAGATGATCTATATGGTTTAAACCCATTATTGTTTCTAAAAGAATTCAAATCACTATTAATGTTGCTACCATTATTAGAAACTGTTGAATGACTTCTTCTAAATCCCATATTTACGCCAATATTCCCGTTAATATTAGCGTTGGATACATCCACTATTAGTCCACTTTTGAAAGATGATGCTTCTGATTGTGACGAAGAATATGAATTGATAATTTGAGTTTCCGCAATAGGAATAGCTTTTGGAGAAGATATTTTAATTCCTCTGGATTTTCCACTAGTTGTCATTCTTGGTGATTGTGGTGGAGTGAAGTATGATGCATCATATCCTGGAGTTGTAGGTCTTGAATTAATACGGCGTACAGACAAATAATCTGGGAATTCAGTTAAAGACTTTTGGTGGAAATGATTACCAACCGCTCTTTCAATTGGTGAAACAATAGGTGACTGCAGGCCTTGATTATTGAACCTGAAAATTTCCAGAGCTGGAGAGAATGCCTTTGGTAATGATGAATCTACAGAATCAGGGCCATCAAATATTATGCTTCCATTTCTAGTCTTTATACTTGTCTGTGGACTTGTATTAATTTCCAGAGGTATACGACTATGAGTCTTAACTTTTAAAGGCATTTTCTTTGCATTCTTACTAATAGGAGTCTTTGGAATTTGTTGCTGCTTCTGTTTCTGAAGTTCACCATTTTTTTCAATGGCTTCTTCTAAATCTGAAAATCCATTCTGTGAAACAATATCGTATTTGAAAACAACATCAGGTAAGAAACAATTAAGAATAAATAATAATGAACTGATCCCAATTTCATTTTGAGCGACAAACACTAAGCGAATAACCGGTTTTTTCTTATTTGAAGGTATTGACATAATTAATTGTTCGCGAATTGGATATATGAGCGCTAATAATGTTGGAAGGAATCCAGAATGTATTTTCCCATCTGTGGTAGATGAAACTGTTGTGAGTAGTTCTTTATTGCCATCTTTACCTGTTTTTCTTTTATCAGCTTGAAGAATTAATCTCAGTGAGCTAAAATCTTTAGAATCATGAATAATCATCCAATAACGAATTTCTTTACAGAGATTTAAAAATAAGCTGTGCTTACTCTCTTTATCATTACTGTAGTCAGTGTTGAATTTTAATTGAAGTAGGTTCTCTAAATTGATCATTCCTGGTAATATCCTTGGAGTGTTGAGAAATGCATTAATTCTATGATAATAATTCAGAAATACATGTTCATTTTCAAAATTTTCCTGAAGTAAATGTTTAACAAAATGGATTTTATTAGTATTTGGATTATCCACTTTGAAATAACGAACATTCTTAACTCTGTGTCTAAATTTAATATTATTCTTCCTCATAGTTTTCAAATGATTAGTAGATTTATTAGTGGTGGTTGTAGTAGTATTATTATTATCATTTCCATTTCCAAATAAGGATTTAGAAAATTTATTGGTATTATTAGAATTCTCAGAATTATTTTCATTTGCAACAGTCACCTGTAAATAATAGTATCTTTTCAAATATTTTAAAGTTAAATCTTGAATTTCATATAGCCATTTATCAAATTCTTGGTGATTAGAACCAACAGTTCTATTAAGTTCTTTTAAGGAGAAAGGTAGCACTAAGCAAATAGTTATAGGAGTATTATTCTTAGCTGTAAAATCATGATCAATTTTGGAACTTGGTGTAGTTTTCCATAATTCAACAAAATCATCATTATTATTATTATTATTATTATGATTATTATTATTATTATTTATAGATTCTTTAAGAGATTCATAAGACTTTTTAGCACTCTTATTATTATTATTAATGTGATTTTTTTTACATGCAGAATTTCTAGTTAGATTAAATTTTTTACCATTAGGATTATTAATCAAACCAAGTTCGAAATTAGCATCAAAATGATACGTTCTAATCACTAATGTTTTTTTAGCAAAATCGGGGCCCAAAGATTGAGGTGCACAATGAACTCTCGAGGTTTGCTTCAAATCTTTTTGAATTCCAATCCCAAATAAATATTCTGCTAAATTTTGCAACTGTTGTAATTTATTATCTAATTCTTTATTATGTGCGATTCTAGATTTCATCCCCGCTGAATTAGCATTACCAGAAATATTACTACCAGGTTCGCTATTAGTATTAGAAGTGCCGCTACCACCGCGTTTATTTATCTCAGAATCATAAAGGACAAAATAACGTTCCATAGACAACAAAGATCCTGTATCTTCAAGAACAAGAATACGGAAATCGTTCATATTGAACTTTACTTTAGGAATATTGCTTGACCCATATAAAAGAAAATTCTGAGAGGGGCTATTATTCTTTGATGAATCACAACTACTATGATTCAAAGGTAGTGGTGATGACCCATATAGTTTAGGAGGTTCTATTGGAGACAGTGATGAATTATTAAATAATGCTGCCAACATCTTCCTCTTATTATATTATATTATATTATATTTATATTAGAATAAAAGTTGTTTATATTGTTGTTTATTGTAATATACACCTTTCTTTGATTTGTTTACTCTATGTTTGTTTAAAACATATTAATCATTGAATGTCTATATTAATTTTATTTTGTTCTTGATTTTTTATTGTTAATATTATAGTTTGCCTCTTTTCTTTTTGATTTGTTTAGGATTAGTGTTTATGATGCTTCGAATGTTATAATACAGCAGTTTTATTTGATTATCGAAGGATGGCCAATTTTTTAAATTTTTTGAGGATTCTAAGAATTTTTTTTTTTTGTCCTAATTTTTTTCTCAAAAAAAAGAGAATCAATCCGTGACCCTTTTTTGTTTGACTTTTTTTTCCCCTAGATTAATAATAAAATAAGGACCAGGAACACAATTAAGTAAGTACCTGCAATTACAGCAGTTAAATATATTTTTTCTCCTTTTTTTTTCTCCTTTTTTACTTGCCGGATTTACAATCAAACATAAGTAGCCAGCATTATGAATGATAGGTCTATATATTACCTATCTGTATTAGATATGCACTATATCACATTGTAAGTGGTAGGTGTTAGTTCTTTTTTGAGGAGAAGAAAGGAAAAAATACTTTCAATGAAGATTATTGGATTAGTCAATTTGTTAACTGCTAGCCTTTTGGCAGATAATCCTTTCAAACGTTATAGGTATTTTATTTTTATTTGAAGTATAATTTAGTTCTTAAATGATATTATTTTATATTTATTTATCGATAGATTTTTTGAGAATCAAAATCTTAGTATATATATCGTAAATCTAAGTTCCAGCCAATATTGTGCAATATAAGAATTTAAAAATATGAATATTATTTTTTTTGTATTTATGTAGAGTATATATATAAGTAAAAAAGAATTATAAAACAAGAAAAGAATATTGAATTATCATAAAACAAAAAGTCACAATTTTTGAAGTATATCAAAGATAAAACAAAACACAATTAAGAAAAAAGAGAGAATAATAAAAAAAAATATTAAAATGTCATTAAGAGCCTATACTAGAACTAAGGCTTTTTTTTTTCTATCTATCTCTTTCATTGACGATCATAGAGATGAGAGAATAGTGATAGAAAATGTAAGGATAAAATCATTAGAATATGCATTATTAGGAAATATAATAAACAAAGCGAAAAAATTTCTTTTTTAAATATTAAAACAAAACATTATAAAAAACAGCGTAAGTTGAAGAGATGGAAGAATAGTGAAGAAACTTAGTTCAAAGATCTAATGTTAGTAAATTCAGGAATAACAACATCAGAAACATCTAAAGAATCATAATTGTTAGCAGTAATAAATTCCTTATATTTAGGATATCTTTCAGAATTAACATCAATTAATACTTTAATTTGATTAGAGTTTTTGGAGAAACGAGAGTAAGATTTAACAATTTTAGTATATTCTAAACATCTATCGTCAAATTCACTAGCAATAGTGGCATCTCTAAGAGCAGCCCAATCAGCATTATGAATGAAAGTAGCTCCTTGTAAATCAGAGAATAAGAGTAAATCATTCCATTTACTCAAAATTTCAGAATTATCAACATCAATTGAACCAAGAGCTTTAAGAGCAACTCTGTAAGCAACCTGAGTTCTTGGAACATTATACAAGTAATAGCAAGCTTCAATTTCATGAACAATAGAAGGATCTTTCCAAACGACACATTTTGTCATAATAATATTAAGGAATGGTTCATCAACTGGTTTGATATTAGAATAAATAGCAATGATTTCCTTCAATTTAGCAAATCCTGATTGAGAATCTTGTTGGTAGTTAGCAAAGAAAATGGTCAAAAATAACTCATTTAAAGAAGAAGAAACCCCTTTAGTGACACTGGTACCATATGATTGCCAACATTTAGACCAAATAGTTAAAACATCATCAAAATTATGAGTTTGATTCCAAGTATTAACAATATATTTCTTGACATAAGGAACTTGAAGTTCAATTTTGTAAGGCATTTCATTATTTAAAGCTTTTTCAAAGAAAGTACTAGCAACTTTTAAATCATTTGATTCACCGATAAAGCTTAAATGAGTTTCAGTTAAATAACCAAATTTACCATCTTGAGAATTGCTGCAAAGTTCTTCAAATAATTTTAAGGCTAAATTGATTTCATTGGCCAAGAGACAAGATCTAATCATACCAACGGCCAAATTTGGATGATAAAAGCTGATTTCGGATCTAGATAATTCAAATAAAGTTTTTACTTCGTCAAAACTACGACCGTTTTCATACATTAAAGGTAAAACCACCCCAACGACTCTAGGATCTAAGAACACACGGTCACATTTAGATTTTCTAGCAGCTTCCCAAATAGATATGGCTTCTGGGGCTAAATGTAATTCTTTGAAAGAAGTGATAAGATGCATAGCACCATATTGATTAATTGCAACTTTATTAGCAATAATGTCGGAAGAAATTTCTCTAAGAGAAAGACAAATATAATCCATCATATCTTTATGGAAATTTTTAGCATCGAAGTCCGGTTTCTTATCAAGTTTCAAAGTCTGGGTTCTATTTTGTCTTAAGCCGGTGTGTAAAAGGTAAACAAGTCTGGAGACCCTTTCGGCATTGAAATGAGGAGTGCCGGATAATTCATGATAGAGATTCATGGCTTTACTAATAGATTCCCAAAACTTTGGATTATAAGGGGAAATGAATTCATTATTTTTAGATCTTCCAACACAATCTTCAAAGGCCATAAGTTGATTATATAATGGAGTATCTTTTGGAACATCTTGAGTGAAAATTGCATTATTGTTGTTGTTATTACGGTTGTTTCTTTTATAATTTCTATTACTGTTGTTACGGTTGTTTCTTTTGTAGTTTCTGTTATTATTGCTATTATAGTGAGGCTTTAAAATATCAGATTCGATATTCGGGTTATGGAAGGTTGTGTTGAGACGGCGAGAAGAGATATTGAAATTATTAAACCCATTTCTAGAAGCAATTTGAGAAGTTTGACTTGCAACTTTAGTCTTGATGGTAGAAATACCAGAAGTTTGAATAATTCTAAACATCGTCAAAAAAAAATAATATAATTCTTTGATGATAATATTAATGATGACCAACAGAAGAAAAGAAAACAAAAAAAGAGGCAAAAATTAAATGATGGGAAAAAAATTTTTTGTTTTTTTTTTGAACGAAAGGAAAAGAAGAAAGAAAAAATTTTTTGTCTTTTAATTAGCGTAAATATCAATAAATTGCTAAGTAGAACACGGAAACGGAAATAATCGGAGAAATTTAAAGTAGGTGAATATTAAATTTTAAATAAAGAGAAGATAATCACTTGATATGATTTACTCTTATTATGTAATTTATTTTTAATTTTAATTTTAATTTCAATTATGAATGAACTAGTTGATAGATCTAAAATACAAAAGAGAAGAAAGAAAGAAAAAAAAAAAAAAAAAGAAAAGAAAAATAATAGCAATCCCATGAGTTTATATATATAATAAATTTCTAATTTAGGTCAGTTGTTTTTCTTTATAGGAATACAGAAAGAAAAAGAAAAAAAAAAAAAGGAAGAAAAAAAACGTTAAAGGAATAATTTTAGCGTTAAAGGAATAAACGCCAGCAGATCATTAGATCCATCAACCTGAGGCTTTCATATATATATATATATATGTTGATAACTTGATTTATACCTAAGATTATTTATTATTAGATATTATATAGATTAGTAGTATTATTACACACCCAGGTTCATTATCTTTTATTCTCTATCGTATCTAAATCATCTTCCTCTTTATTCTTCTGAGTGTAACATAACTAACGATTGTTTAATCTTTTTAAAACTCATGATGAGGATAGTACATATATAAATATACATATTTTAACTTATTCCTTTAACTATTTCATGGTAGATTTCAGATTGTGATATTATTTATAATTATTTGGTAATTAAATACAACCTCAACCTCTTCGTTTAAATACATCATTACACCTGATTCTTCTACCATTAAAAATAATGATTCATATTATTGCCAACCAAAAAATTAATATGGAATACTCATCGGAATTCCCGATATGCCATCACAATATCTAATATAATTTTTTTTTTCTTATATATAAAAAGTGCCATGAACCATATCCTGCTCTGTTCAACACACTGAATTGGAAAACAAAACAAAAGAAAAAAAAAGATATATTTACTTTTAATTAATTATTTTAATTATTAGTTTTTATTTTATATATATCTTTTATACTATAGATCTATATAACAATGTTATTAAGAAAATCGTATCTCCGATATGTGAAATCTCTCTCACTTCCCATTTTGATGGTATATATCAATAGTTCAAGAATCAGTAAAATCCTAGTGATTGGAGTACAATTCTCTTTTTTTTTGCTTTACTAAAAAATGCTGATCCATTCAAATGGTGTATATATATGTTAAAATTCTTTTTTTTTTAACTCAGATTTATTTATTTTTTTTTTCCCTTTAGTACCGATAACAACGTGACCTCTAAAGCACGGGTCATCAAAAAATGTGAATTTATCCACAGAACGATAACACTAAAATTAATATAAAGGGGAAAATTTCCACTTTGGTAGGCATGTTCCATGTCTCGGTAAATTGCATTGAAAATTCTGATTGGCGCATTGAAAACCACTTTTTTGTTTCAACTAATAAAACTTTTTTCAGAGATAAAAAACTATATATATATATCACAAGAAAAAAAGGAAACCAAAGAATGCAATTCAGTATATAAATAGATTGATAGATCTCTTCTTCCAAGGCTTTTATCTCTGTCTAAAAGAAAATTATATAAATAATAATTCTAAGCCGTCATATTTTTTTGATATATTTTTTGATATTTATTATTTATTCATAGAAATATTTAAGGTCAACAAAAATCTTTAAAAGCGAAAATGTTGGAAATGGAAATCCAATATATTATATCTTTATCCTTTTTAATTAATTTATCTGTTGCCTCCTTAGCTACATCATCACTAGGTAATAACTTTTATGGTTGTTTTAAACAAAGTGCCTTGAGTTCTTCTGTTAATGATTATCTTAATTTCACTTATATAGGAGAAACCAACTCTTCTGTTTATTTCACCCCATCAAATTGTGTGCAACTATGTGCAAATTCAAATTTGAGATATTCTGTTGTTGATAATTATTATTCTTCTTCATGTTTTTGTTCAAATAGTCCTCCTTTATCTACCCTCAATGTTACTTACTCTGAATGCGAAAAATGCTCTGACTTTAATTCATCTGTCTGTGGTGCTTACTATGCCGGCAGTGCTTATCGTCCTGTTGCTGTTCGTTATACTCATTTGGAATTATCTGAATTTAATAAAACTGATAATCCTCAACTTGTTTCTGTTTACAGTAACGATACCACCACCAATAGTAAATCTTATATTCTGATGCCATTAGCCTTTAACTCTGACAGTTATTCTGGATCAAATTCTACCTTTGATGATGATGATGTTGATAGTGATAGTTGTAACCATTGTGAAGGTGAAATGGTTATGATTGGAGCAGGCTCTCTCTTTGATGTTAAACTTTGCCCTAAGATTTGTTACATTAATGGGTTTGCAGGTGTTGCTTATACCAGTAAATCAGATGAAAGTGCTTATTGTTACTGTACTACATTCTCTTCTTTGAATGATCTTTCATCTAGTAAAGATTCTCGTTACCCAGAAATCGTTACTCTTACTTCCTTTTCCAATAATAGCAATCTGCATGTTCTTTCTAATACTACCGTTGTCCAGGACAGCAATAGTACTCTGTTATTTAATGGTTTTGAGAAAAATCTTCCTCTCACTCTGATTATTAATGACAATGATTTTGTTAAACAAAATTTCTTGATCACTACCCCACCATTTGTTAGTGCATTTTCTTTAATGTCCAATTCTACTCTCGGCAATAATACTGCTATAACCGCATACCTGGGAGCTATTTCTTACGTTGGTTGTGCTTCAATTCCTAACTATATCGGTTATGGTGATAATACTTTCCAAAGTAGCAACATGTCTGTTAGTCTTTGTGCACAATACTGTATTGTGTCTAATACTTATCCAGTATTTACAATTTATAATGATACTTGTGTTTGTACTACTGATAACAGACAAATCTTTTACGATGACGCTGAATGTAGTGCTACTAAATGTCCAGGTAACAGTTCGCAATATTGTGGTTCTAAAATCGATGGCTCTAGTGTATCATATTATGATACTAATACTACTCGTTGGGCTGGTAACACCTACCACAAATATCTGCAATATACTTCAAATGTATATATTAAAAGTCTGTGTGAAAAATCTGAAATTAAATCACATTTCTATGGGTGTTATTCTTCAGAAGTTGTGAACGTTACTGCTTATGGTATTTTCAAAGCCATAGATATTAATGCTAAAAATTGTATGCAAAAATGTTATCTTCGTGGGTCTAAATATGCTGCTTTTCAAACTGGTCAATGTAGTTGTTTAAATGATTTAGACAAACAATATAAAAGTGATAATTCCTTGTGTTCTAAAGATTGTTATTATGGTAGTTCTAAATATCTTAATGTTTACAATAGTTACAATCTGTTTAAATCATACGAGGAACTCCACGATGGTACTTCAGGTCTTTCTCATGGTGCAATTGCTGGTATTGTTATCGGGGTTGTTGCTGGTGTTGCTGTCTTGATTGGTGCCGTTGTAGCTTTCTTAAAATACCGTAACCGTGAACACAAATTCCAACGTATTAGAGAACAATCTTTTAACCATGTTTCTGGATACGATGCTTATAAACAAGACGCTTGATTAAATTTACTATATATAGTCTCTTCCTTTTTTTTTTTTCTGTGACTAAATTTAACGATATCTATCCACATTTTTAATCTTCCTAACTTTGCTTTTTATCTCCTTTTTTTTTATTTATACATACTTTATATAGCCTAAATTACATAAATATACTAGCATTGCGATTTATTTCATAACTACTAACTAAATGCCCTATATAATGTAAAAAATTTAAATTGGAGAAATCATTATTTCGTTTCGTAGTATATTTCCTTCGAATTTTCCTTATTATTTTGTTTTTGCGCAATTCTGGATACCATTTGTCTATAATTAGACAATTGAGTTTCATTAGGAGCTTTATGAATTAATGTATCATTTTTATTGTTTTTAGCCTATCTAAAACTATCATGGAAATATTAATGATTTGATCTGGTTGTAATTAAGACCTTATTTCAGAAGTCTTTCCACCCATATTAAAGCACTGATGATTTTACAATACACTAGAAAATAAATAAAATAAAAAAGAAATTAAAGATTAAATTTTTAAAAAACAAAAAAAAAGTTTTCATTAATAATAATAATAATAATAATAATAATAATAATAATAATAATAATAATAATAATAATAATAATACACCAATTAATATAAATCTGCCTTTGAAAAATCACTAGTCATCCCATTTTCAAAATAAATTTGAGATAGTTTATGTTCAGATTTAATCTTGAGGTCATTTTGTTTCTTTAATTCTTTTTCAGCTTCTTTATAATCAATCTTAGTGAATGCAGTTAAATGGTCATCTTCAGTGTCCAAATCCAATTCACCGAACATGGCAACATTTTCCCCTCTGATTAGGAAATTATCTTGTAAAATTTCACCATATTTCTTTTCATTTAATAAATAAATTCTTTCAATTGTATCTTGTAACACTAAATTGGCATATTGGTCAAATATTCTTAATATACCAAATAAATTTCTTCCGTCCCTTAATACTACGACTACTCTTTTATTCAAGGACCCCACTATAGATGCTGATGTAGTGAAGGAATATTGTTCAAGATATAAACTATCCACTGCTTGAGTCACTTCGTTTATTTGCTGATTCATTTGTCTACTCATGTTATTGTTAAAGTTCCATGCTATTAATACAATATTATAAGCTAATTGATAGAGCTATTTGGTGATTCTCTTTAGTAAAATTTTTTTTAATATTAATGATCAAAAAAATAATGAAATAGGAAAAAAAATAAATATATTATTTATATATGTAGGGTAAATATACATTTATATATACCATTTACGTGGATGAATTATCATCATCAATATTATACTACATTAAAAATGAAATGACACTTTTTTTTTGACTTTTTATATTATATTAAAAAAATGATGAGACAGAGAGAGATCTAAAATAAATCAAAGAGAGAAAAATCCAGAGAGAAAAACCACTATAAAAAAAACAAATAAATAAAATAAAATATTCAGTTAAAAAAATAAAAAGATTAAACGAAAAGAAGAAAACTATAACTAGAAATAACTAGATGCACTCATATTATTGTTCGCATTATTATTATTATTATTATTATTATTACCACCAATAATATTACTAGTGCCATTATTAGTATTAGTTAAATAATTATAGGTATTATAAGTATTACTATTGGTAGCAACTCTATCATAAGCGAAATGCTTGCCATAAACCCCAGAAGTATTAGCATTATTGAAAGAACCATTTAATGAAGTTGAAAGAGAATTAAAACCATAATTTCGTAAAGTATTGTTATTATTATTAGATGTAGTAGCAGAAGCTGTAGTTGTACTATTAGATGTGGAAGTAGTAGGATTAGTATTCCAGATACTACTAGATGCTGTTAAAAGAGAATTATCATTATTAGTGATGGAATTAGACAAAGAAAATTGAGGGGCGAATGCAGATGCAAAGATTGAAATATCATTATTGTTGGTCGTACCACTAGTCTTGTTGTTATTAGCAGCAGTGACAACGGTATTAGGAGTAATGGAAGATGATGATGATGAATTTGAAGATTGATCATTACCAATAATATTAGAAACAGTAGAGTTTGGTCTTTGAAGCAAGAAAGAATCGAAAATTGGAGAGTTTTTAATTAAATTACCTCCAGTGTTATTCCCTGTGATCAATGTCGTTGAACCACTCATACCATTGCTGTTATTATTATTATTATTACCGGCAGAAGCTCTAACAGGAGATGAACATGACGATGAAAAGTTGGTAGTGGTATTACCACCGAGTAAAGTATTAGAATTAGATGCCGAGAAAAAAGGCGAAGTAGCAGTAGTTGCTGCTGTTGTATTAGTAGTGGCAAAATTGAAATTTGAGCCAGTGTTAATAGAAGAAGTTGAGCCACCAGTTAATGCAGGAGTAATATAATTTCCGGTATTAGAAATTAAAGGTGGTTGTTGAGGTGGGTTAAATAAACAGGCACCTCCATTGGTGTTGGTAGTTGGCGAAGAACCATTCATGTGGGTGTTAACTGCAGAAGCCAAAATCAGTTGTCCGCTACCAATTTCCATCCCGTTATTGCTTGGAGCAAATAACGAGGTAGAGGTAGCAGATGTAACTGGTTGCTGTATCTTGAAACCATTGTTGTTGTTGGCTTGGTAAGGATTAGAGTATTGGTATGAAGTAATGTTGTTAGGGTAATTATTATGGTAATTATAATTATTTTGATTAACGTAATACAGTTGATCGTTACCGTAGTTATTGTATTGATTGTTGTAGTTGTTGTTGTTATGATGGTTGTAATTATTATAATAGTTGTTATAATAATTTTTATTATTGTTTCTCATGTTATTTGAATTTTTATTGTAATGGCGTTTATTGCTATTTCTCATATTACTCAAAGATTTTTGAATCAACTGAACTTGATAAAGAAACGGAGATTCTTCGTCAGGATCATTTTGAGTATAAGGATATTTATTGAATTCTATAGAAAGAAAAAAATTGTTAGTTATTCTGTTTTCCTTTTTTTTTTTTTCTTGATAATTTTATCTTGCTAATATAATTAGGTATACTTACTTGAATCAACATTTAACACACCCATAATTAACAAATAATATATTAATGATTACGGAATTAAAATACTTCAAACAAAGCAAAGCAAAGAAGATATGAAATATAAGATGGAGATTAAATGTTCTATTTTGGAATCTTCCCTCTTTAATAAATATCTTGTTTGGATAATATTATTTTATATATTCATATATTCATAGAGAAAGAAATAAGAAGTCATTAGCTAAAAAAAAAATTTTTTTCTTTTTTTTTGATTCTTTTTCTTTCATCTTCTAAATGAATTTCTTTAACTATGGGAAAAAAATTCGTTCGTTCGCTATTTTTTTCTTTTGTTTTTGCTTCACAGAGAGAAAAGCGGCGTTCGTTAAATCATTTTTTTTATTAGCAAAAAAAAAAAGCAATTTTGAAGTAAACAGAAAAAAGAGCAAAAAACAAAGGGAAAAAGTATCGCTATCGCTGGGGGCAGAGGTTTCAGGAGAGTCCTGTGGGAGAGTCCTATTGGGGGGACAGAGAAAAAAAATTTTTTCTTTCTCCCTCCCTCTTTCTGTAAAAAAATTTTTTTTTTTTTGGCATCTGTTGACCCATGATTTCGGTTTATTTCCGTAAATTTGGTACATTTTATTTATTCATTGTATTTGTTTACGATTTTTTAATTATATTTATAATTAACATGATAGAAGTAATTACTTTAATAGTACCAACACCAAAGAAAATTAACTTTTTTCCTTGGTTTGATGAATTGTACAGAACAAATATAACTTAAGATGTTTAAGCTAAGCAAATATGTGAAAATAATGTCGACACTTACCTCTATTACACTTTTTTTTACCTTTTAACTCATGTAATATTATGCTTTGTTTGGATAATAATATCGTGGCAAATGATATTGGAACAGTTATTTTGAAAGGATTTAAATTAGTGTTATTAATTATGGCCATTCTATTTATCATTTTTTATAAAAAAATGTATATATCCAACGATGCATGTTAACTGCATGAAAAACAAACAAAAAAAAAGACAAAACAAAACAAAGGAGGAGGAAAAAAAAGTCAAAAATTTAAATATATAAAGAGAATAATAAAGATTGTATGTATAGAGAGATCATTAATTTATAGTTTATATTATCAATCTATTGCAAATAAAAAATAAAAAATAAAAAAAAAATAAAAAAAATAAAAAAAAAAGAAGTAAAAAAATTAACTCCATTTTAGTTAAGTTTTCTTTAAAACAATTATCGGAAAAGAAAGAAAAAGTGTATATATATATATATATATATATATATATGTATGTATGTATGTATGTATGTATGGATATCATGAAAAAAAAATGTCATAAAATATCTATTATGTATATAATAGCTATTTTTTATCGTTGATGGCGGAATTTGGAGGAGTAGGATGATGATCTTCGTTTAAAATATTCTCTTTACCAATTTTAAATTTCAGAAAATCTTGAATTGTAATAGAATTACTAATCACCGATTCAGATTTAGTTCTAGAATGGGAATAATTCAATAAACGTTTAAATTTATTAGACTGTTTACTGTTAGGAGAAAAAGGCTGTTGTTGTTGACTAGAAGTACCACTATGTTGAGCGGTTTTAGAAATTTTATTTTTATTTGAATTAATAATTATATTATCAGGATTGGATTTTCTTCTTTTGTGTTGAGTGTCAATAGGTGAAGTGATTTTCAATTGCTCCTTTTTAATCATTGCTGCTGGGTCTTCAGGTTGCCATTGATGCAATTGTATAACATGTTGGAAACTGGAAATATCTGAAGATTGCTGTTGTTTTTTCTTTGGAGATCCATTGTTTGAAGAAGGATTTGAATTTTGATTTTCATGGATTGTAGGCGGTGGGAATTCAAACGGTGATTTATTAATAATATATAAGTCATTGGGTTTATTAGTTGTATTCTGTTGTTGATTAGGAGTCGCCGTATTAGCGATGCTATTGCTATTGTTGTTATTGTTTGACCTCTGAGGAAAAATAGTAGGAATTAAATTTAAAGGAATATTATTTTTAATAGCATCATTTAATAATTTTAAAGATTTATCTAAATTATCAGATTTCAATTTTTCTTGTTTAGTTCTTTCAATTTCTTGTTTTAATATTATATATTGTACCAAAGATTTTTCCCCGTGAGACCATTTATCAATTAACAGATCCATCTTATTCATCTATCTATTATACTAATAAAATATTTTATATTATATGTATATTGTTTGATATCAGAAAAATTAAGTATTTTATTTTTTTTTTTTTTTTTGTATAAAGATATCATTTATGGCGATGGTGAGGCAAATGGCAAATCTAAGATTTCATGTATATTATATATACTAAATAAACAAATAAAAAAAAAATTTTTTTTAAAAAAAAAAGTAGAAGTCATATAATAAAAAAGCATAATCAATAATATTAAATATATATAATGATTACTGGATTTAGAGCATTACCAAATTAGGGAATAAAAGTTTCTACTATTATCATATACAAATATATATGATAAAATTATTTAAGACATCGTACTAAAGTAACAAAGCAAATAATAATATATATTACAATTAATTATCTATTAAAAAAAAAAAAAAAAAAAAAAAAACGAGAGAGACAGACATAAGTTATATTTTAATGCAGTAATTAAATTTTATTACTATTATTATTATTAGGTGGGCACAGTATAAAATCTTTTGGACCTTTTTTTTCCTTTTTGAGTAAATAAGATAGATCGATGATCGCTTTTATAGTCAAAATAAAATAAATTGTCCTAACAAGGGAAAAAAGTAAAAAGGCTGGCACAGACAACAAATAGCGGCAAAATAATTATAATTTTGGGTATTTTTTTAAACAAACAAACTACTATAATGGGACTACTATTATGGACTAAATAGTAATGGTTTAATTACTAACTGGGAGGATGCTGGCGGCAGTGGGTAATTAAGAAAAAATAACCAAAATTTTGGTAAAATCGCGTCTTTTTTCAATTCTTGCTGCCAAAAGAAAAAATTAAGTGTCTACAATACAAAAAAAAAGGGGGGAATTTTTTCTTCTTTTTTTTTTTTTTTTTTAAAAGGATATTTGCTTGAAATAGTGAAGAAAAATATATAATATAATAGTAAATATAATAAAAGAGTTGACGAGAATAAATATAATATAATATAATATAATAAATAAATAAAAAAATAAATAGTAAATATAATATAACTAAGTAAAAGGTTGGGGTAAAAAGTAAAAAGTAATAAATAAAAAAAAAAAAAGATTATATAATATAAAAAAGTGTTACAATTAATTGCCACTATGATAATAAACCTCTAATGTCCATTTTATTGACAGGAGATTTTGGAGAAGCAACGGTGTTGCCAGAGACAGCACCACCACGAGTAGTAGTAGTAGAGGAGGAATGGATTGTAGTTGAAGTAGTAGTAGTAGAAGAAGTAGTAGTATTTCTTAAATTAGAAGCCGATGAAGATGGTGGTGAAGGTGGGAAATTAATCATAGAGTATTTCTTATTTAAAGAATATTTCTCTAAAGAGTTGTTAGTAGAAACTGGAGAATAATTGCTGTTACTATTAGTAGCGATTTTAGAAGCCGCCAATAGAAGATTCTCAACAGATTTATAACGAATAGCATTAATGTTGTTGGCATTAGCGCTATTATTTGATGGATAGTAAGAGTATGGACGGTTAATTGGAAGTGAATTAACTCTTTTATTAGAACCATAACAAATATTGTTGCCTGTGGCGGTGGCAATACCAGAATCTTCTTCATCAGATATTAAAGCATGTTCAGAATAAGAAGCAGCACGATAATAAGATGATGAGAAAGTAGGAGACGGAGTTCTACTAGTGAAGAATGAAGGAGTACTGTTATTATTAACTAATTGATGATGATGATGGGGTGCTGATGGTGCTGATGGTGCTGTTGGATGGCCATTATGGTTAATAGCAGGCGGTGGAGATGGAGATTGAGAAGAATATTTTAATTGTCTAAGAGAATCTGAAGCGAGCATAATTTCATGATAATCATCACGGGCATGATTAACAGGAAGTGGGGTAGGCGGGCAAGTAGGTGGAGCGACAACAGTAACAGTGACGGGAGGAGCACCGGCATTGGCAGCCTTTGGTTTTCTACCTCTCTTTGAATTTGCGCCGGAAGCACTAGCAGTAGTGGTAGTAGAAGAAGTATGTTGCTTTTTATTTGGAGAATTAATTTTCTTTAATTGATTATTTAACCTCTTTCTTTTCTTTTTATTCTCAATAGTTTTATCATTTGGATCACCAGGTAAATAACTGTTTAATTTCAATTCACCATAACCAAAATCAGTAGGCTTTAAAACATCAAACAAAAATTGATTACCAAAGATAGGAACTAAACAATAACGAATATCCCAACAAGTTTTGCAAGCCAACTTATAACAATTATCAAAATTGATCCATGAGCCTTGAATTTTCAAAAATCCACCTCTGACTCTTTTCAAATCTTTTTCTAATTCTGGAGCATTGTCTAATAAATTAAGAATATCAGCTTTACTATTACCTAAAGCCTTCCAAATTCCAGTTAAATGAACATAGCCAGTATTATAATCCCAAATGATAGATTGATTATTAATCTTGTATTCAAAAGTGGTGAAAAATTTTCGATCATCAACACTAGTAGTATATTTATTACGAATGATTGGATTAGTAGATTCGTTAGGTAAATGTACTTGTTGAGATTCCGGAATTTGAGATAATTGAGATTTGGTTAACGAGTGAATTGGGAATTTTAAATTATCAGAATTAAAATGTTCATCGTCTAGATCATCATTTGGAATTTCACTAATTGATTTATGTTTTGAATTTATTAATTTCTTGAAATATTTTAATTTCTTTTCATTTAATTTTGGTTTAACTATAATATATTCATCTGACATTTTTGCATATTAATTTGGTAAAAAATAAAATTAAAAATAAATAAAAAATAAAGATGGTCGTATAATATAATGATAAAACAGGGGTGTGACGGTTGTCCTTTCTTTCGGTGAGTATGAGATATAGTATAATATAATATAGTGTATAATATAGTAGTTGTAAATATAATATAGTAGCGATAGAAATGAAGAATAATATAATATAATATAATATAAATTAGGGTGATGAGTTAATAAAAAAATATGGTATATAATATAAGATGATGATATAATATAGATATAATCTTATGATAAATTTTAATATATTAAAAAAATATATGTAATAATAATTAGTTTATTAGTTATTAAATATAAATAAATATACTACTATTATTTTTATTTTTATTATTGTTATTCATATAATTAAAATCTTATGTCATTTGAAAACACTTTGAAGAAAGAAAGAGAAAAAAAAAAGGGGGAAATATTATAAATGAGAGAAAAAAATGAATTTTTTCGAGAAATTTTTGGAGATAATTAAATGTATTTATACTTATTCTCTCTGATATAAAAAAATTTTTTTTTTCTTCCCTCTTTATTTCTCTTCTTTTTTAGCACATATATTATTAGACTATAAAAAAAGAAAATACAAATAAAATAAATTAAGTTAAAACACCACACACTCTCCAGAAGAAACACTATTAGCATAAAATTACTTTTTTCAGTAATAAAAAAGATAATTAGCTACTATTATCAAAAGAGATTTTATCATATGATAGCTATATTACTGTTACCGCTTTCATAATATATTATATATCATATATATATTATATAATTAAAACACCATTTATTATTATTTCATATCTCTTTTATCTTTTAAAGAAAAATATAATATGAAGAAATCTAAAATTTTACTTGCATTTTTTACCACTATTTAAAACAGTAAAAAAAACACATTTTTTTAATTGCCCATTTTCTTCGGCTCGAGCAAATCCTAAAAGAAAACAAAACATTTTTTGACGCCACATAATAATAATAATAATATTTTTTTATTTTTCTATGCTAATAAGACAATCAACAAATGTCTTACTTACTTCCACTAAAAATGAAGAATATTCTCTTTTGACTGACTTACAACGGTTTATACACATACGCAATATTTTATGTTATTTTATTTCATTTCATTACAATATATAGTATGAAAATACAATTAATTACCAATTATTTGTACAATTGTTGCACGCCCGTTGTAATTAAATTAATCAACTAAAAAAAAAGGATAAAGGAAGTAAAAAAAAAAAAATAAAGATGGTTATATACCACCCGCACATATACTTCTTTGACATAATCTGTAAATCCGATCGTTTTTTTTTTTGATTTTATTCATTTATGATTTGCTGAAACTGGTATGGTACACACATTAAATTCACGTGACATGTATATCTAGAACCCAGATTAACGGATAAGACTATTAAAGCACGTGCCAAAGGCGTTTTTTTTTCTTTCTCATCTATTTATCGGAAATTCCATTTCTTTATCAGTATTTCTCCCCGTATTTTCATTATTATTTTTTATAGCTATTCTATTTATACTTTTTTAATGCCCTACAAAGATCTACAAATATGATACATCATCATCAGATAATTAGAAACATCTCTTTTTATCTAAATTCATTTCCCCTTTTTCCTTATTCTCCATGTTTCCATTTTTTTTTCTAGTTAATATTTCCTTTAATTTTTTTTATATACAGAAAAGTGGTCTTTTCTATTAAAAACTGTAACTACACTTAAAAATATGTACTTACACAATCAATCTCCTCATATTCCCTTCCCTTCATATGCAGGCATGTAGCATTATTATAATAGATACGTTAAACTTTACAAGCTACATGTTTCTCTCGTTTTCTGTTTGTTTTTTTTTTTTTTTTGACAAGTACCAATAATCAATAATTAAGAAAAAAAAATTTCTTTTATTAATAAACTAACAAACTAACAAGAAAGAAAGAAATGAATCAAAGAAAGAATGAAAAAACGAAAAAGAAAATAAAATCACCGAGAGAGATGACCGATTCATTACTATTGCTATTATTATTATTATTGAGATTTCTTTTTCCTTCGAATATGAATATAGATGGGAGGTGGGTTATGGGAATAAGGAATATGGAGTAGGTTGCTATCGAAAAAAGTTTAAGAAACTTTCGGAATAAGTACTATTACTATTATCATTATTGGATGATAAACTATCAATCGATAAGTTATTAGAATAACTATTGCTATAGAGAGAAGGTAACGGAATTCCTGGATAATTATTATTGATTAATCTATTAATTTTGATATTGGATAATTCACATTCTTGACTGGATACTGGAATTTGTGTTAAAGTATAACCTTCCAGTAGATTTTCATTGGCGAAATTTTGCAGGATTCCAACATTATTTTTGGACTCGTTAACAATACTTACATCAGTATTAATATTATGATTTCTTAAGAAAGTACCTAGCTCTTTAGACATTTCATCAATTACAGCAGAATTGCTATTGTTATTATTTTGTGATATGCACATTTGATACAATTTAAGCATAAATTTCTTACTTTGGACAATGTACTTATCTTTATCATTAGATTCTTTTTTCTTCTTTGCTAAATGGACCCTTTGATATTTTCGAAGGTTTTCTCTTCTTTTCTGCTTCTTCTGTTCTTCTTCTTTAGAATTTGAAGGTCTTGCTGTTCTTGCCATTTTTATTATTCTTATTACTACCAGTTAATTGTCATTAGGTGTTATTATTATTATTAAATACTTGGGAGTTGCAGAGAGGTGGCAAAAGGAAAAAGAAAAAGAAAATCCTAGAGGCGCATCATCATCGGTTTTTATCTGATTTCTGTAACTTTGATTATATGATCAGGGCAAGAAAAAAAAAAAAAAAAAAAAGAAGAAAGAAAAAAGAAAGAAAAAAGAAAGAAAATTATTTACTACCAATACTTTCTTTTCTTGTCTTTTCTTTTCTATTTCATAATATGATGATATCATCTTATTCTCAAATTTTCATTTAAACATTATTTGACTATTCCATCATAAGTTTTAGAACACCAATTTTATTGCGATTTGAAGTATTAATTAAAATTTAAGTAACAAAGTTTTTTTTTTAAATAAAAAATAAATAAATAATCAAATAAGTCAATTAAGAAAAAACGTCAAACAAGTTTTTTTAATCTCTTACTTTTTGGTTTAAATAAGTATATACGATATATTCTGTTTATATTTTCCGTAGGAATAAAAAATGTTAACTACTTTTCATTTTTATTTCTATTTTTACCGACTACGATTAATTCAATAAAATAATTTTATTAAAATAAAATGTAGAAAATATCTAAAATAACAATAAGATTAAAAGATCGAGCGAACTCTTCTTTTTCTTTGGATGAATGGATAGATACAATAAAGATGGGAATAGCTTAGTGGTGTGGACATGGACATGTTATGCTTCTTATAAATTAGCAACATGGAATGGTATAGATACTATATAAAATGGATATGGGTATGAATAAGAAAAAGAAGATAACAACAAAGTTTGGTAATAACATATAAATGGGAAAACGTACCAAGTATAGTAATGGGAACTGGTATAGGAAAGTTTGTCGTTCTTGTTTTTTTTTTTTTTTTTTGCATGTTTATTGGCAACTACTGTTCAATTTTTATTAAAATTTAAGTCATCATCATTAATATTGCTATCTTTATCGTTAGTGGAACCATTAAAAATTAGGTCATGATAAAGAGCTGTATCATTATTTAAAAAATCATAAATGTTGTTGTTGTTGTTGTTGTTGTTGTTGTTGTTGTTGCTATTGTTATTGTTATTGTTATTGTTATTGTTATTGTTATTGTTATTGTTATTGTTATAAAATTTATTATTATGGCCAAAATTATCATAATTATTGTCGCAGTTATTGTAATTACCAAAATCAAGTTTGTAACTATTAATTATAGCATATAATGGTTCAGAAAGACAAATATCAGCTAGACTGTTGTCAGCAACTTCTTCAACTGGAATGGTGCAAGCATCGTCTAAGTTAAAATCATTTACTTGCAGAACTTCAACATTACAATTAGAATCGTTAATAACATAAGTGCTGTTGTTATTGCAAGATGATTCAACGGCAGGAGCACTAGTTCTGATTTTTCTTTGTTTGTCGCTAATAATATCTTCAATAATTTCAGAATTCAACATAGATTCAATTCTAGAAATAATGCCGCTGCTACCACCACTATTAGAACGTAGGTCACTTTGAACATCAATCAAAAAACTTTGAGCATCAATCAATAAACTATAAACCTTTTTAATGAAACAATCTTTTTGTTCATTCTTTTCTTTAGTTTTATCTCTATATCTCTTTTGAGCATCATTGACTTGTTCCTTTCGCTTCTGGAGTTTTAAAACCTTTTGATCATCAGTAAGAACTTTAGCTTTTCTGGCCATGATGCAGCAACAATGTAGAATTTAATGTATATATAATGAAAAAAGTCAATAATGGTATTTTAAAAGGAGTGAATAATTGTTGTTGATGTTTAATATAATATAATATAATTAATATAGATATAAATGAGACAATTCAAAAAATGTAAAAATACTGCAAAAAAATAATTTGAAAATAAAAAAAGGATATTTGGATCTCTATATATAGTAATTTTTTCTTTGATGAAAATAATAGAATGAGAACCATACAGCGTAACTATAGTAGCAAAAGGGAAGTGTGCACTATTAAAAAAAAATTCCGCAAATAATAATAAAAAAAACGGGGAGTTAATTAATTAGATACTGTGGATTAAGATTGAAATGGATGACACTATCAGTGCATACTATCAAACTTGTTTGTTCTGTTTTATTTTTCTTCTTTGCTGATTGACATTGTGCCAAACTTTCCTATTTTCCTCTTTTCTTTTTTTTTTTTTTTTGTCTCTTAACTTTTCATTGGCTCTAGATAAAGATAAGATCAAATAGAAATATAGAATTTCTTTTATGAAAACTAAAAATTATTTATTTGATCAAATCATCATTTGAATTGCTTATCAATTAAAACAACCATTTAGCTAAGTCCATTGACTGCATTTATAAAATTGAATAGAAAGTTTGATTACTGTTTGTCATTGAATATTTGAATCATTGAATGATTATCTAATTCGTAATCTAAAGCATCACCACAAAAATACTTTTTTATTAGTTCTTTAATAATTATCTTGAAGTTCTATTTGTTTTTACCTTTCTATATTTCCTACAGTTATATATAACTGTTATTGTTGTAAAATGGAGTGATTTTTATTAATATCAAATGTAATAATAATAATAATAATAATAATAATAATAATAATAATAATAATAATAATAATAATAATAATAATAATAATAATAATAATAATAATAATAATAATAATAATAATAATAATAATAAGTGTCAAAAACATATGATCCAAGCAACAATAACCTAGAAATGATTCCAATTTCATGGATATTTTAAAATAATGATTTACTGTTATGAGCGTCTGTATAATATACTTAAGCCAACGTTTTTAGTATTACCTCATGTAACTATTTTGGTTCTTCATCCTATTGTTATTTTAGCATATGTAGTGGTTTCTCTTTTCATATGCTTGTTTTACATATTATATGGTATATTTTTTTTTTATTGTTGTTGTTCTCTTAGCTAGTTCTCCATGGTATTTTTTTACTTTTTTGTTTTTTCGAAATTGAGGTTCCTTGATCACAGCCTCGCGATTCTCCTCGTTTCAAACATTTTTTTTCTCGTCCTCGAATTCTTCGTTTCTGTTTTTTCCTCCCTAAAGAGGAATTTTAAAAATCTACACCAAAAAAATATATAAAAATAAAAAAAAATATAAATATATATATATAACTAAAGGTACTAAATTTTCTTTTCCCCCAACTTTTTATTTTTATTATTATTATTACTATTATTATTACTATTATTATTACTATTATTTATCATTTTGTTTATTTATCTTATTTATTTAATTTATTTTATTACTCATATTAATTTAACCTTTAATAATATTTCAATATCCTAAATAATGACATCTTCTAGTGATATTGCTGGTATTGTTGCAGGGAGAAATCCAGTTGATTATTCTTCATCTTCCCCTTATACCCTTTTTCTTTTACAGGCATTATTAATTTACTCTTTTTCTATGATTTTAAATTATCCATTAAATAAAATTCAACAACCTAGAGTCATTGGTGAAGTTATCGCAGGTATTATATTGGGTCCTACTGTCATGGGTCATATCCCAAACTTCACTGATTCGATTTTCCCTAAAACTTCCATTAGTGGATTAACTCTTACCGCAAATGTTGGTATTATTTTATTCATGTTCACTATTGGTATGGATGTTGATATTGCATTTTTAAAGAAAAATGCAAAAGTTGCCTTATCTGTTGGGATCACTAATGTTGCTATTCCTTTTGGGCTTGGTTGTGCTATTGCTGTTGGTATTTATCAACAATATCGTGAACACGACGAATCTTTAATTAATATTAAATTCACTACTTATATGGTTTTCATTGCTACGGCTATTAGTATCACTGCCTTGCCTGTTTTGGTTCGTATTCTTCGTGAACTTCAATTGACTCATGATCGTGTTGGGATTGTTGTTATTGCCGCTGGTATTTTTAATGATTTAATAGGTTGGATTTTACTTGCTTTATCTGTTACTTTAGCTAATTCTAATAAGCCTGTTACTACCGTTTATATTTTATTATTAACTCTTGGTTGGTTTCTTTTTATTATTTTCCCAGTTAAATTTGTGCTTCATAAGATTTTAAGTAAATGGACTGATGCTATTGAAAATGGTCCTAATCAAAACCATTTAACTCTTATTTTCAGTATTGTGTTTATTAGTGCTTTCTTCACTGATATTATTGGTGTTCATCCAATTTTTGGTGCCTTCATGGTGGGTCTTATTATTCCAAGAGAGAATAAATTTGTTGACAGATTAACCGAAAAAATTGATGGTTTAATCACTGCAGTTTTCATTCCAATTTATTTTGCTGTTGCTGGTCAAAATGTTAATTTAGGTGATTTATCTCATGGTATTGATTGGGCTTACATTGTTGGTATTTGTGGTTTGGCACTTTTTGGGAAAATCGTTGGAGGTATGTTTGCTGCTAAAGCATTTGGTTTATTTTGGAGAGAGTCTTTAGCTGTTGGTGTGTTAATGTCCTGTAAAGGTATTGTCGAAATCGTTGTGCTTAATGTTGGTTTAAACACTAAAATTTTAAATGAAAAGACTTATTCTATGTTCATTTTAATGGCAATCATTACTACTTTCTTGACCACTCCTTTAACTAAATTGGTCTATTCTGATAAGTATAGAAAAAGTATTGAATCTGAAGCTACAAATAAAAAATCAGATATTCAAGATGAAGACGAAAGTAATAATGATTGTCCTACTATTACTGAAGTTAATCTTAGTACTCCTCCTGAAAGTCCTATCAGCCTTACTCATGCTAGATAATTAAAACGAAAACAAAAAAAGAAAATTTTAGATTTTCTTTTTTTTCTTTTTTTTGACGACCAATACTAACGAATTTATAAACTGCTTTTCTACTTTCTTAATATGATATCTTATTGTAATGTGTCAGTGTATTTATAAAAGATAAGAAACTCTTGGTTCTGACTGGTTTTAAGGGATTGAGTCACATGATTTAGTGACTAACCCTCTATTTTATATCATTTTTATGTGTTCTTGAAAAAATAAATGTTTTAAAAAAATAAATAAAAAAAAATTTTATTTAAGTATCGTTGTTTTCCTATTTTTCATAGACACTGCTTATTTATTAATTGAATATATATTCATTATATTTATTATATTTATTAGATAAATAAAATAAAAATGTCTGAAGAAACTGCTGAAAAATTGAAGAACCTTAGCGTTCAAGAACCTGCTGCTGAACCAGTTTTAGGTCCAGATGGTAATCCATTATCCAAGAAAGCTCTTAAGAAGCTTGAAAAAGAAAAGGAGAAAGAAAGAAAGAAAGCTGAAAGAGCTGCTCAATTAGCTAAAGAAAAAGCAGAAAAGGAAGCTTTAGAAGCTGCTAATGATGTTTCTAAAGGTCTTTACGGTAACTTACCATTAAATCAATCCACTGAGCATCTAACTACCCCTAGAATTAAATTTGACAATTTAAAAGAATCCGATGTTGATAAAGTTGTCGAATTCAGAGCTAGAGTTCATGCTACAAGATCTCAATCTGCTAATTTATTATTCGTTGTTTTCAGACAGCAAATTAATACTATTCAAGCTATTTTGAAAAAAGGTGACAAGGTCTCTAAATCATTCCTTAGATTCGTTTCCTCTATTAATAATGAATCTATTGTTATTGTTAAAGGTATCGTCAAACAACCAGCTGAATTAGTCAAATCTACTACTATTCAAAATTTTGAAATTGAAATCACTGAATTACATGTCGCTTCTAGCACTCCAAATCAATTACCTATGCTTATTGAAGATGCTTCTAGATCTGATAAAGAAGCTGAAGCTTTAGGTTTACCTGTGGTTAACTTAGATACTAGATTAGATAACAGAGTCATTGATTTACGTACAGTTACAAATCAAGCTATTTTCGATATTCAAGCTGGTGTTTGTGCTTTATTTAGGGAATTCTTAACTAATAAAGGTTTCAGAGAAATTCATTCTCCTAAATTATTAGGTTCTGCGTCCGAAGGTGGTTCTAATGTGTTTGAAGTCACTTATTTCAATAGAAAGGCATACTTAGCTCAATCTCCTCAATTATATAAGCAACAATGTATTGCTGCTGATTTTGAAAGAGTCTTTGAAATTGGTCCTGTTTTCAGAGCTGAAAACTCGAATACTCACAGACATTTGACTGAATTTACTGGTTTAGATTTAGAAATGGCCTTTGAAAGTCATTATGATGAAGTTGTTGATCTTTTATCTGATTTATTCATCTTCATTTTCAAACAATTAAACATCAGATACAAAAAGCAAATTGAAACTGTTAGAAAACAATTCCCTGTGGAAGAATTTAAAATACCAGAAAAAATGGTCAGAATTCCTTTCAGTGAAGGTATTCACTTATTGAAAACTGAAGGTGGTAGAACTGAATTATCTGAATATGATGATTTATCTACTCCTGATGAAAAACTTTTGGGTGAAATTATTCTCAAGAAATATAACACTGATTTCTATATTTTAGATAAATTTCCTTCTGCTATTAGACCTTTCTACACTATGCTTGATCCTAAGAATCCTAAAGTTTCTAACTCTTATGATTTTTTCATGAGAGGTGAAGAAATCTTATCTGGTGCTCAAAGAGTTCACGATGCTGAATTCTTAAAGAAGAGAATCAGAGAATTTGAAATGGACCCTGAGGGACCTGGTATGAAAGATTATGTTGATGCCTTCACTTATGGATGTCCTCCACATGCTGGTGGTGGTATTGGTCTTGAGAGAGTGGTTATGTTCTTCCTTGGTTTAAAGAATATTAGAAGAGCCTCCTTATTCCCAAGAGATCCAAAGAGAGTTAGACCATAATCACACATATATATAATAAATATGTACATAAAATAAGCATGAATAACAATAATTATCATAACTTTCAAAACTATGAAGAAAAAAATCGTAGCAATATTTATTCTATTATATATTTAAAAACTGAAAAATTCATCAACACTGGGACCATTCTCTTTAGATCCATTATTATTGTTGTTATTGTTGTTATTATTGTTATTATTATTACTATCATTATTATTATCAAAATTGAAATTAAAATTGTTATAATCGATATCTTCATCTGCCGCTGCTGATGCTGTTGTCGTTATTTCTGTAGTAGTAGTAGTAGGTATTATCTTATCATTCACTTGATCTTCATTATCTACTATTTTATTATCATTCACTGGTTCTTTATCATCTTGTTGGTTTGATTCTTCAATTTGTCCCTCTAATAGACCACCTATTTGATTACCATTATCATCAACTTCTACTTCGACTTCTACTTCCTCATATTCAGATTCTTCTTGATCACTTAGGTCACTAAGATCACTCAAATCATCATCACTATCCATGTTAATATCACTATCACTGTCGTCGTCACTATCTTCATCACTATCTTCATCATTATCATCATCATCAATGTCCTCATCACTATTATTGTCTTCGTCGCTATTATCGTCACTATTATCATCACTGTCGCTATCGTCCTCGTCGTCCTCGTCGTCTTCTTCTTCTTCATCTTCTTCTTCATCGTCGTCTTCTTCATCATCATCGTCGTCGTCATCATCATCATCATCATCATAATTTTTACGTTTCTTTTTATCTTTTTTCTTATATTTCCCACCTTTCTTCACTTTAGAACTTTTATTATCAAAGGATCTTTTATTAACTTGAATGATTCGAACATTACTCATGATTTCTTGAATACGTCCTAATTTTCTAGGGTCATTCCTCACCGCGAATTTCAAGTCATCCACTTTGACTCTAGTTCTATTATGCATTTTTGATGATTTCAATGCTTGGTTACATATATTTATTAAATAATTCACGGTTATATCTTCTAATGTGGCTAACGTTTCTTCTGGAGGATTATCAAATCCTAATGATTCTAACATGTATCGAATATTCGGTTCGAACGAATTCTTCTTTGTCTTATGTTTGATATACACTAATGACATTTTTTTTTATTATATTATACTATATTATATTTCTTGGCTATTTATTTCTATAAAAATTAGATTATCTACCTGAAGTGTATGAATATTCTCTCTTGTATTCTCTTATGTTTTTTTTTGTTTCCTTTTCTCTTTTTCAATATTTTTCAAAATTTATGTTCAAAAATTTTCTCGCATGTATATTTTATACTAATTACACTATATTAAACTGAATTTATAATTCTATCACCGATATTACTTAGCACTGTTCAATGACAGTCCTACATAAAAGCTATAAATTGATATTCCTAATGTTGTCAGCTCTACTACAAAAATGCCCATTGATATTTTTTTTTTGTTATAATTATATATTAGTAATTCAGAGATTGTTTATTAGTATCCCACTCACTTGAAGATTAAAATAGAATACTCTCAATTAAATTAAAAGAACAAAAAAATAAAATTTTCTCTTAGCCCCTTGTGAATATATAGATTAAATATTTACTTTCTTTTTTTTTCTTTGTGAGTTAATTATTCAATTATATTTCCTTATGTTCAGAAGCCGGAGTAGTAACGGAAGCGGCGGCGGCAGCGGCAGCAGAACTTTTACTGCTCTTTTTAGGATGAGATTTTGGAATTTCGTCTGGAGATAAATGTAAAGACCCACCTCTATCTAATTCAGCTTTTTCTTCATCCTCAACAATATCTTTCCAAGCATCTTCGATTTTGTAGGTTTGTTTCATGTTTGCATTTTCCTTTTCCAATTTTTCTTCGTAAATATTTAAACCAATAGAACCAAGTAATAAACCAACAGTTAAAAATTGAGCATAGACTCTGGCTTGAACAATTTTTTGAGTCTTGGTCATAACTGGATCTTTATCAACCAAAACCCAAGAACCGTACAAGGAAGCAGCCCAAGCAGCGACGATGATCTTATATTTATTAGCTGATAAACCCTCGACAATCTTATCCTTGAGTGGTAAACTTCTCCATCTTTTAGCTTCTTCTAAGGCTCTAGCAGCAATTCTTGGATCATTACTATACATTTGACGATCAAAACTAGTTGAAGCTATTTCACCCATAACAGATATACCAAAAGTAGGTGGTGCAACAAAAACAGCTGTCTTGAAAGCCAATGGTAATCTTCCAATTGCTGGGAATTTTCTTTTACCAAATGTGAAAACTAAAGCAGTTATTGAAAGACCCATAAGACCACCTTTAAGAGCACCAGAGTAAACATGGTAGTTATGAGCTGCAATTTCTTCTTCATTCAAAATCTTCATCTTTGTAATATACTATTCTTATGAATCTTTATTAATATTCTTTCATATATATAATATCTGTATAATTAATAAAAGGATCAATTATAGTAGTAATAATAATTATAAATATTCGTAATTGAAAAATCCAAACAATTGATCATCAGCAAGTAAAAGAATAAAAAAAAAATCAGCTTTTTTTGTAAAGGTTTTTTTAAAATTTTTTTTTTTTTTGAGCTTTTTATATGTTACTATATATTTGTTAAACGGACTATTCTGTACCTCGGCGGAAAATTTCGGTTATACTTCGGAAAATTTCGTTATAGGTGATAAAGTAAACAATAAGCATAGCTTTCTGATTAAATATTGATTGTATATATATATATAATTGCCATATTTTTCGAAGGATAACTCATGCTAACATAATGTATGAAACGTGATTAGAGAAAAAGTTCATAGTTTCAAGAACTTGAAATATATTGCAAGCACTAGATGTCACTCACTATGTTAAAAAATATGTAGTGGTGTATGGGGGTGTTTATGTTTGGATGTTAAATTGAGGATCACAAGAAAAATAATGAAAAAATAAAAAAAATGAATATCTGGCAAAAACAAAGGGAAAAAAATAAAATAAATTAAAAATAAAAACGGAAATTTTCAATATTTATACTTGTTTTAATATCTTCATAAGTATATCAATCATAATTATTATACTAATTATTAAGTAAGAAAAATATATAAATAAGAAGAAAAAGATGGCAGGAAATAAGTATTCAGTAATTTTACCAACATATAACGAAAGGAAGAATTTAGGTGTTATTGTTTACTTATTAGAAAAAACTTTCACTAAAAACAAACTTGATTGGGAAATCATTATTGTTGATGATGCATCCCCAGATGGAACTCAAGAAGTTGCTAAAAAATTAATCGAAATATATGGTAAAGAACATATACTCCTTAAACCAAGAGCTGGAAAGTTAGGTTTAGGCACTGCTTATGTTCATGCTTTGCAGTTTGTCACTGGTAATTTTGTTTTAATAATGGATGCTGATTTTTCTCATCATCCAGAAGCAATTCCAAAATTCATTGCTAAGCAAAAAGAACAAGATTATGATATTGTCACCGGTACTCGTTACGCTGGTGACGGTGGTGTCTTTGGTTGGGATTTAAAGAGAAAATTAACTTCTAGAGGTGCCAACTTCTTAGCTACTGTTGTGCTAAACCCTCATGTTAGTGATTTAACTGGTAGTTACAGATTATACAAAAAGCCAGTATTGGAAAAAATTATTAATGCTACTAAATCTAAAGGTTATGTTTTTCAAATGGAAATGATGGTTAGAGCCAGAAGCTTGGGTTTCACTATTGGTGAAGTCCCAATTAATTTCGTTGATAGATTATATGGTGAAAGTAAATTAGGTGGTGATGAAATTGTTGGTTACTTAAAAGGTGTTTGGACTTTATTCACATCTGTATAATTAATTTTTTGTTCTTATTATTATTATTTAATTCCTATTTATTTTTACTCCCATTTTTTTTTTTTTTTTTTTTTATTATCTACATTTTTTCTATATCTATATAATATTAACCAAAATAATCGTCTTTTTTAATCTTCGCTTTCAATCGTATATATGTAATAAACCCTAATAATGTGCTAACTATTCATTATATCTAGTAAGGTGGTCAAGTATGTATTTATTAATAGAGAAAAAAAAAAAGTAAAAACACTCATATGCGAAAAAGTCCAACAAGCAGTATAAAAGATATTTTGTTCAGGGAAAAAAAATTTTTTTGGAAAAAAGGCGTGGACAAATCCACCCATCATCTGTCTGTCTTCTTGAGCAATAAAATCAAATCCCTATCGATTATCAACAACGATATTCTATTAGTAAAAAGCAAATTTCACTATGAATTGGTCTATCTTGAATCCAGGATATCATTTAGATAATTATGCTGGCCAACTTGGGTTGGATCCTGGTATTTTTAAGCAGATTGTCTGTTTATTACTCCTGTTCCCATTTTCAATGATTCTTAAGCGTATCCCTGATAACCAGATCAATGTTAAAAACTGGTATATTATTGGTGTTTCAGCGATATATCTATTTTTAATTATGAATATCTTTAGTGGGTTTTTGACTCTTTTTGTTAGTTCTACTTTCACTTATTTAATTAGTAGATATGTGAAGGCTCCTTGGATGCCATGGTTAAATTTTATTTTCAGTATGGGGCATTTATCATTGAATCATTTCAGAGCTCAGTTTTTCGCTACTGACTTTGATGCCCCAAATAAAATCGATATCACTGCAGCTCAAATGGTCATGGTTATGAAAATGACTTCTTATGCATTCAGTGTTCATGACGGTAATAAAAAACCTGAAGAATTGAGTAAATCTCAAGAATTGAAGAAAATCTCCGAAAGTCCAAATTTTATCAGTTTTATGAGTTATGTATTTTTTTTCCCTTCTTTACTTACTGGTCCTTCTTTTGATTTTGCTGATTATTTAGCTTGGTTACATGGTGATATTTTCCATGATGTTCCAGAAGAGAAAAAACCTGGTAAAAACCGTAAAAGAATGATCCCAAAGAATGGTACTACAGTTTTCTATAAAGCTTTCCAAGGTTTCACATGGGCTGCTCTTTGGTTTGCTTCTATGAATTATATTTCTCTTGATGATATTTTCACTACAAATTTCAGCAATAAGCCATTCATAGTTAAAGCGGCATTTTATTATATCCTTGGGGTCACCTATAGATTTAAATATTATGCAGCATGGAATATCTCTGAAGCTGGTTGTATATTAACTGGGCTAGGTTATAAGGGGTACGACCCGGTGACTAAGAAATTTGATTGGTCTGGAATTCAAAATATAGATACTTGGGCTTTTGAAACGGGTCAAAATGCACATGTTTGTTTAGGTGCTTGGAATATGAATACTAACAAATGGCTCAAGAATTATGTGTATCTCAGAGTTAAACGTAAAGATAAGAAGCCAGGTTTCAAGAGTACGATGTTTACATTTGTTGTTAGTGCTTTTTGGCATGGAACTCGTCCAGGTTACTACTTAAGTTTTGTTTGTGGCGCTTTATTCCAATCAGTTATGAGAATTTACAGAAAGAACATTAGACCTTTATTCTTACATTCCAAGCAAAGTAAATTGTTTTATGATATGTTAACATGGGTAGTCACACAGTTTTCTTTTGGGTTTATGGTTCAACCGTTTATTATTTTAGATTTCCGTAAATCGGTTTACTGTTGGAGTTTGGTTTATTTCTATCCTTTAGTCGGGGCTCTCACTAGTATATTCATTTTTAATGGTCCATATTCTAAAAAAGTTAAGGCCCTTCTTAAACCTTATCAATACCAACAAGTCACTGTTACTGGTGCTGGTGTTAAGGGAAGCACCGCAGGTACTGAAGCTACTAATAATGTCATTGAAGCTACCCAAAAGGCATCAAAAGGTGTTAAATCTAGTAGCTTATCAGATATTTTGAAAGATAAAGAAGAATTTGAAAAGAATGCCATGTTGGGTATTCCAAACTTAGAGCTTACTAAAGAAGAACTTGATAGGAACATAATTGAAGCTAATGAAATGGCTAAAGAAATGCGCGATGATTGGCAAGAAAATAATAAGCAAGTGCCAGCAGCGATTAAAGATGCCATTGATTCATTTACTAATGATGTTAAACATGGATTCGCTGAAAAACAGAAGAATACTTGAAACTATATATATATACCTATAAATAATACTTAAAGCTTTTTTCATTGAAAAATATATAGAAACCTCTTTTTGTATATATTTATTTATTTGATATTAAAAGTTTAGTTAATTATGTAAACGTTTTTCATAAGTGTATAAGTTATTAACACCACCTTCAAGTTGGGCAGAAGCAGTTCTGAATTCAAAACGAACATTGAAGTTATCAACTTCTTTTCTTAAATCTTCACTGGATTGAACACCGATATCTTGTAAAGAGTGTTGTAAACCATTGTATAAATATGGTAAGAATTTCTTAACAGAACCTTTATCAACAACAGAACCAGAGACACCTTGAGCGACAAGAACTTTGTCCGATTCAGAGAAATAACGAGAAGTAGCAGCATTACCAGATTTATTAGTCTTGTTCATCGCATCAATAGAACCCATACCACGGTAAGTTTTCAATCTATTACCATCCTTGTAGAAATATTCACCTGGAGACTCACTAGTACCAGCTAACATACCACCCATCATAACACAGGAAGCACCAAGAGCAATAGCCTTAGTAATGTGGCCAATGTTTTGAACACCACCATCAGCAATACATGGGATACCAAATCTGTTGGCAAATTCAGTGACATTGTAAACAGCAGTACCTTGAGGTCTACCACAAGCCATAACTTCTTGGGTAATACAAATAGAACCAGAACCCATACCAATTCTAAGACCATCAACACCAGCAGCGATTAATTGAGCAGCTTGCTCTCTGGTGACAACATTACCACCTATAACTTGTAATTCTGGGAATTTTTCTTTAATCCATTTAATCATGTTGATTTGAAAAATAGAGTTACCTTGAGAAGAATCAATAACAACAACATCTAAACCAGCTTCAACTAAAAGAGTAAGACGGTGTTTGTCATCTTCAATAGTACCAATAGCAGCACCACATAATAACTGTTTAGTGATTGGAGATTTAGAAGCTAATGGATATTCATGATTCTTCTTTAAATCAGTTCTGGATAAAATAGAAACTAAGTTGCCATTGGAGTCAATGATTGGTAATTTACCCTTTTTAGATTTAGTTAAAATATCATTACCATCAGTTAAAGTAATACCTTTTTTAGCAGTGACTAAATCAGTGGTCATGACAGTTTTAACTAAAACAGATTCATCTTCAATAAATTGGTAATCACGAGAAGTGACGATACCGAGTAATTTACCTGGAAAAGAACCATTTTCTAGATAGAATATTGTTAGTAGATGTTATAAAAATAAAAAGATTTTTTTTCTGCAACTTTTTTTTCTATCAGCCTAAAATGAAAAATCAGATATAAATTTTTCCACAAGAACGTTTGTTCAAACAGTCGGAAGAACGAAAGTTATTATAAAAAGTTTAATCATCATATAAAAGAAAAGATGGCATAAATAAAAAAGAAATGAAAATAGTATAATTGATTAAAAAATAAAAATAAAAAAACTTACCAGTAACAGGGAAACTAGAGTAACCTAATTCACTTTGTAATTGATTAACTTCACCAATGGTAGTGGTTGGACTAATAACAACAGGTTCATTAATGAACCCATTTTCATATCTTTTAACCTTTCTAACCATTTCAGCTTGTTCTTCAGCAGAACAATTGTGGTGTATTATTCCAATACCCCCGAATAAAGCCATATGGATAGCCATTTCAGATTCGGTAACAGTATCCATAGGAGAAGAAACAAATGGAGAATTTAAAGTAATTTTTTTGGTTAACTTAGCCTTTAAGTTAATAGTATTAGAAGGGCCAGAGATTTTACCAGGTAAAACAAGAAAATCATTATAAGTTAAACCACCTCTGGCTTTGGAGTCGACCAAGTCTTTGACACTTAAACCATCTTTTTCACTATATTGGTTTAAAGTAGCAAGGGCATCAGCAATATTTAAGAAGGAAGACATTTTTCTGCTTGTTTTGTTTCGTTTTATGGAAAACTGAATTAAATAAATATCAATAGTAATATAATATAATATCTATAGATAGGGGAAAGAAACAGGTCCAAATTATCCCAAAAGAAGAAAAGAAGAAATATTAAAATCAAAAGAAGAGAAAAGATATAAAAGATGAGAAGAAGAAAATATTTTTAGTCACATTTTGAAATATCAGAAAAAAAATTTTTTTTCCTATTTTTTTCTTTCTTTTTTTTTCTTATAAATTAAAAATTTTTCTCTTCTCCGTAATAAAAGATTGAACTCATCGTCTGACACCGAGGTTTTCCTCGGATGGTATCATAACCATTTTTTTCCTTATCAAAGGTATTTTAGTATATATTTTTTAGTGCTTACGTACTATTTCTTTTATCTTTTATCTTAAATTTTTGATTAGATCAGGATGATTCCGCCGGAAAATGTGGTTATCAAGTGTTTTATGTTATTGGTATTTATATTTTTTAGTATCTCCTCGGAGTGTTTTTTGATTACGTTAATAGAAATTGATAAATTTGTATTTGCAATAATAACAATCCAATGAGATAAAGTCGCTCCCAAGGAATTGAATAGTACTATAGAACTAATTCAATTGGTTAAAATACATCTATAACTTTTATAAAAATATGAATATATATCGTTAGCAAATATTTGATAGTTTTAATCATTGTATGTGTGAATTACAGTATTGTGCGTTCTAGCACTTTGAGTATTTTGCTATCTCCATAGTAATCATTCCAAGATGAACCCTTCTTTCCGTGCTATCATAACCGTAGTAAAACTAGTTAACATTAGGAGTGTCTAGTTTATAAAGTAGTTAATATATTATATTATTTTCATGCTTAATTTATTAATATTTTTTTGGGTATTTTTTTCTTTTCTTTTTTTATTACTAATTCTCTAAATTTCTTATTGTATCATTTATGCTTCAACTCTTCGATGCCGAAATAATGTAATAAAAAAAAAAAAGAAAAAAAAACGATAAAATATTTTATTATTATTATTATTTTTACTATATTATCATTTAAACTAATCAAAAAAAAAAACAAAAAAAAAACAATAACACTTTAAATAATTAATCGTGTTGTATTTTTCTACACCAGCAAATATTAACAAATTTCGATTGAAAAGAAATCTATTTTTTTTTGCATAAATTGAAATTTAATTTTCCCAACATGAAAAGATTAAAAACGGAAATAACAAAATTAATTATTATAGTTTAATCAAGAAAAAACAAAGTAATGTATGTATACAATATTGTAAGCGTGACAGGTACACTTAGTAAGATCACTCAATTTGTATTTTTAGGGCTTTTACCGATTAAATAGTAGAAACAAATAACATGTGATATGCGATAATAATAAAGGCTAGCATTAAAAAAATATTTTGCTCTATAAAGTAAAAAAAAAATAAAAAAGATTAAAAAAATTAAATTGTAGTTTCTACTGAAATAGCATATTTAATAATATTAAGCTTATTAATTTGTGTTTATATGTACTAGTACTATTAACTAAGTATTATTTAACTGTAGTTACTCTAGTATTTCTTTCAAGTGATTCCTATATATCCAAACTATAGTTATACATATATTATACTCAACAATTCAAATAAATCATAAATAAAAAATAAATTCTGAAAATTAAAAAATAACAAAAAAAACTCAAAACATTATGAATCAATATTAAATCAAAAATATTTATTCAATAAGAATATAGTGATTTATTCATCGTAATCAAGTGAGGTATGTAATAGATAATGTCGAAAATTTGAAAATTTGAGGAAAAAACAGGAAAAAAAAATAAATAAAAAGCCCCTATAATATATCACGCTATTATTTAAAAAACGTGACATATGTGACTGTGATATTCTTAGTATTTTTCCCTGGAAATTAAATAAAAAATAGGGCTAAAACGTTTTTATATAGAGAAAAGACTGAAAAACTACTGAAAAATTCTAAAAAAACCAAAAAAATAAAAAAAAAACATAATTTTTTCATTTGTAAAATTTTTTTAAAGAAAAGAGAGAAAAAATTTTTTTTTTTTCAATTTTTTTTGATATATTAAAAATTTATTTCAATTTCATTCTTTTTTCAATATCTTGCTTGATATTATCATATAAGAGGTTTTAATATTAACAGTAGTATTAATATATTAATATCATCAATAAATAGATTCAAAAATGTCCCAAAAAGAAGTTCTTGTTTTAAGAGGTACCTTAGAAGGTGTGTATTTTAATTTTTTATTATCATAGTTTAAGAAAAGATATAGTAATAGAGATGGAGAAGTGTGAACAATTGGATGAGAAAAAGCTAAATAAGAAGGGTTCATAAAAGAAATATTTGAGGAATATAGGAGAAGAAAAGAATTTGAAAGTAAGAGTTATTAATTAAAACATGAGAAGAATAGTACAAATTTTTATAATTAATTGGAATCAAATCTATGGCCATTATTATTCATTCCATTATTTGTGTCAACATATTTTATTTTTTTGTGAAAAATTTCAACTCAATATTATATAAAAAAATGCTTTAGTAAATAATAGCTTTTATTTATCATCAGAGTTAATAAGTTATATTTAAACGATGAGCTTCACATCCAAATATCTGCATATTCATATTCATACTATATATATGTTTTCAATAGAGATCCCTCATCCATTCACAAGTTACTACTATCGCAGAAGATGAAAATACTAACAATATATTTAATAGGTCACAACGGTTGGGTTACTTCCTTAGCCACTACCACTGCTAAACCAGATTTATTATTATCCGGTTCTAGAGATAAAACTTTAATCGTCTGGCAATTAACCAGAGACGAATCCAACTACGGTGTTCCAAAGAAATCTTTACACGGTCACTCTCATATTGTCCAAGATGTTACCATTTCTGCTGATGGGTTATACGCTTTATCAGCTTCTTGGGATAAAACTTTAAGATTATGGGATCTTGAAGCCGGTAAAAGTGCCCAAACTTTTGTTGGTCACACCAAAGATGTCTTATCCTGTTCTATTTCTAAAAACTTGAGACAAATTGTTTCTGCTTCTAGAGATAGAACCATCAAAGTCTGGAACACCATCGGTGAATGTAAGAAAACTTTAACTGGTCACAACGACTGGGTTTCTGCTGTTGGTTTCTCCCCAGATGAAACCACCTCTAGCATTGTCTCTGCTTCTTGGGATAAATTAGTCAAAGTAAGTTTATTTTATTTTTTATTTTTTTCTCATTATTATAGATTTTTCTTTTCATCTTTGCTAAGTGATGTTACAAATAATATTTGCTACTTCAGACGGTTTTTAATCGAATGAGACATTACATTATCACCAAGATCTCTGATAGCCGATGAAGATGAAATTTATAGTATAATTTCACTTATTTCATTAGTATATTTTTCAGTAACTTAATTACTAACAACATTAATTTATAGGTTTGGAATTTATCTGATTACTCCGTTGACTCAGATTTAATTGGTCACACCGGATACCTTTCAACTTTAACCATTTCTCCAGATGGATCTTTATGTGCTTCTGGTGGTAAAGATGGTACTATAATCTTATGGGACTTAAACTCAACTGAATCTTTATACACTTTATTCTCTGGTGATGAAATTCATGCTTTAGTTTTTTCTCCAAACAGATATTGGTTATGTGCTGCTACTTCCTCATCTATCAAAGTTTACAACTTAGAAGAAAGAAAATTAATGGATCAATTAAAACCAGAATTTACTACTGAAACTTCTGGTAAAGAACCTGAATGTATCTCTTTAGCTTGGAGTGCCGATGGTCAAAACTTATTTGCTGGTTACACCGATAATGTTATTAGAGTTTGGCAAGTTATGACTTCTAGTTAATTTATATAAAATTAATTAATTAATTAAAAAAAATTTGTTATCATTATTATATCCTTTTTTGCCAGTGTAGCTACTATTATAATAAATTGATATTTTTGTTTATATTTACTTTTTAAATAAAAACGTAATATACTGTAAAAATAGTACTATAGCTATTCATATATTTACTAAATTACTATGCTTTATTAATTCTATATCTCTTAGCGATCTAAACACAAGTAAAACCAAGGAAATATAGTCACATGACTGTTTTTTTGCTGTTATAAATTCTGATTTTTTTCGATTATTTTTAGTTGCTTTTTTTTTCCAATTTTTTTTGTTGATTTTTTTCCTTTTAATCGCTTAATTACCTACAAAATTTGTATTTATAGATACAGATATAGACTAATAAAAATATTGATAGATATAATATTTATATAGAGAAAGATCTGTAATAAAGGATTAAATAAAAATGTTGTCGTGGAAAAAGAAGTTCAGAGAACATATCAAGAAAGATGACAGTAAAGATTCAGGGAATAATAACTTATCACCATCAGTGTCTTATTCGGATAGAAAGTCGGCTAACAGCTCTACCACTAATTTGAATGAAGCGGTCAGTAATTTATCAATAAATAGTGATTTGAATAGTAATAACAATAATATTAGCAACAGTGCTAGTACTAGTAATAATGTTACTCCAGTGGTGCCGGCCGAACAGACCCCTGTTATCAATGAACATTATAATATTGATCTTAAAAGCAGTTCATCAACTCCTGCTACTCCTTCAAGCTCTACTACTGCCACTACTGGAACTGGAATTGCTGTTTCTGAAAGCAGTACTAGTGGATCAACCGTTAATACTAATGGTATAAATGGCAATAACAATACCTGTAGTAATGATACTGGCGATGACGTTATCTCTACTACTGTTAAGCCAGGGTGTTTAACTGTTAAAGTATATTCAGGGAAAAATTTCAAACTACCATTTGATTTAGTATTAAATGATTTTATTTTTCAGAAGATTGCTTCTTGTGCTGATGATTGTGATCAAAATCTTTTAAACCAAAATATTAAAGACTCAATTGAAAAATGTCAATTAAATTCTGATTTTTTACCAGGAGATTTAGCTACTACTTGTTTACCAGCAATTGTTTCTGTGCCATCTAATGATAACAGTTCTTCAGGGGTTCGCAATCCCCTAATCTATATTACTGTGGAATTTGATAAAACTGTTTCTTTAGTTGAACCTTCATCTGGTTTGATTTCTAGCCCTACTTTTAACAATGTATCATCCTTTGATGTTAATAGAAACGGCTTACTAATAATTCAAATATTCATCAAAATTCCAAATATTTTAATTCCTAAGTCTTTATCTTACTTAGTTAATACTAAAACTCCTTCTCAAGATATTTTAATTGGTTCAATTAAAATTCCGTTGAATTTAAATTATGGTGGCAAGAAGAGAATATTAGATCACGAATGGTTAAACTTATCTCTTCCAACATCTGTAAGTGGTGCTTCAACAACTGCCAATAGCGATTCTGGCACTAATGCTACTGCTGCTGCTATTAATAATATTGTAGGTGGTACTCTAAACATTACTATTGAATATAAACCTAATCATAATAAACCCTTAAGTATGGATGATTTTGATTTATTAAAAGTCATTGGTAAAGGCTCTTTTGGTAAAGTTATGCAAGTTAAAAAGAAAGATACTCAAAGAGTTTACGCTTTAAAATCAATTAGAAAAGCACACATTGTTTCTAGGATGGAGGTTACTCATACATTAGCTGAAAGAACAGTCTTAGCTAAAGTGAATAATCCTTTTATTGTGTCTTTAAAGTTTTCCTTCCAATCACCAGAGAAATTATACTTTGTGCTTGCATTTATTAATGGTGGCGAATTATTCCATCATTTACAAAAAGAAGGGAAATTTTCTTTAGAAAGATCAAGGTTTTATATTTGTGAGTTATTGTCTGCGATTGAATGTTTACATCAATTAGATGTTATTTATAGAGATTTAAAACCAGAAAATATATTACTTGATTATCAAGGTCATATTGCATTGTGTGACTTTGGGTTATGCAAACTTAATATGAAGAATGATGATCATACCAATACGTTCTGTGGTACTCCAGAATATTTAGCTCCGGAGTTATTATTAAATCAAGGCTATACAAGATCAGTAGATTGGTGGACTTTAGGTATATTATTATATGAAATGTTAACTGGGTTACCACCTTTTTATGATGAAAACATTCCAAAAATGTACAAGAAGATATTAAGTGATCCATTAAAGTTCCCTGAATTTTTTGACCCAGATGCTAAAGACATTCTTATTAAATTATTATCAAGAGATCCAACTAAAAGATTAGGCACTGTGGGATCACATGAAATCAAAGCTCACCCATTCTTCAAAGATATTGATTGGGTTAAATTGAATAATAAAGGTTATGTTCCACCATTTAAGCCACCTGTTTCTAATGCATTCGATACTAATAATTTTGATAGTGAGTTTACTAGTGAGGTTCCAGCAGATTCAGTGGTTAATGATTTCTTAAGTAAGTCTGTACAAAAACAATTCGAAGGTTGGACTTATGTTGGCGAAAATAAATTAAGCAGCAATTAATAGGCTTTTAAAGAAAATAAAATAAAATAAAATAAATATAAAATATAAGACATAATATAAAATATGAAAAATACTGTGATGCTTTTTTTTTTTGTTTGTACTTACAATAAATGTTTTTAAAGAAAGAAAAATTAAAAAACAATTAATTGATAGAAGATATATAAAATAAATAATAATACAGGAATTTATAGAATAGAATAATAATAGAAGTAAAGTAGAAATCTAGAGAAAAGTCAGCATCCTCATAGATAATTGACATAATGTGCGTGCGATGATGGAGAAAATGAAGAAGCAAATTAAATTAAGAGAAATAGTAGTTGTATAAAAAATTAAAATCCAAGAACGGGATATCTGTATAGAGAAGATGTTGCTCAAATAAAAAATGAACATAAGAGAAGAAAAAATGATTAGATTATAATAAACCAATAGCAATACCAGTACCAACAGCACCAATAGTAAAACCATTTATCCATTTCATGTAATCATTTTGACGCTGCTGAGAGTCGAAAGAAATTCTGAAATTTCTAGCAGCTCCAGCGTTAGAAACAATAGAAGCAGAAGATGATTTCTTCTTCTTCTTTTTAGAGGATGATTTCTTCTTCTTTTTAGTTGTGGTAGTAGATGATTCAGTACTACTAGATGCATCTTCATCATCGTCATCATCGGTAATTGTTGAACTTGAATGTTTAGTAGTTGATGTAGAGTTTTTAGAAGAAGTAGAAGAAACTATTTTCCATCCACTGTTATTGTCGTCATCATCATCGTCATCATCATAACTAGATTTAGAAGTTGATTTACTAGATTTAGAAGATGTGGTTGATGATACAACATATTTAAGAGTAGATTGCTGACTGCTTGATTTGAGAGTAGTAGTCTTTGATGTGACTTTGTAAGCTGAACTAGTTGAACTAGTTGATTCTTCTTGACTTTCTACTTTGACATATGAAGATACAGCAACCTGAGCTAATATTAAAAGAGGAATTGTAGTAGAAGTGGATAATAATCTCATATTGTGGAATGAATTATTGTTATCTATTTTAAAATTGAATAATTAATAAACTACAAAAAGTAAAAAAAGAGAATTAAAAGACAAAAAAAAGATTAATATTCCAAATTGAATAATAGTAAGAGAAAATTGTAATCATTTTATATTATTTTTTTTCTGTATGATGGTTCGTTTCGAGCCATAAAGTAAATTGCGAAGCATTTATTTATCTATGGAATTACCATAGTTCATAAAGATAGTATAGTAAACGGCATGAATCTTTAACCTGGGAGAAGTCTAGAAAAACCGACTGGATGTTGGGAAGGGTTTTCACCTATTTTTCCTCACCACTAAAGAATGGATCGGCTTCAAATTTTACAAGTTCACAAACAATTTGAAAACATCCATAGTTTCTATTTTTAATAAAAAAAGAATTCTTGAGGCACTTTTTATTTTATTTTATAGATTAACTTATTTTAATTATAGCAGTCATTCTTTATATTCCTTCCTTACATACATTGTAGGCGTACTTGCTAATAATAGTTTAAAAATATTTGTAAAGACGGCTCTGGCCTTTATTTTTTTAATATTTATTTAAAGGATATCAACCAAGAAGAGAGAATAACAGAAACTCAAAATAGTTTTATCAGCCTCTGATTTGATTATCATCTTTTAAATGAGTTAAAACTTATTTGATGATAAGGCAATTATACTAAATTTCATTATACAGTACACGTCACGTCAATACTACTAAGTTAACTTGTAACATGGATTCTCGAGATACCAATAAAAACAAAATTTCACTAATGCGGATATTTTACTACTATGGTAATTTTTCTGTGACCACGGGGGTGGGGCGAAACATAATTAGAGTGCACAGGCGACTTTTCGCTTATTTGATAGGCTTTATTGGGGTGGGGGCCTTAACACCAATACTTATTATTCCTTTAGAGGAAAAAAAAAAAAGAAAAAAAAAGAAATTTCCAATTGGAAAAAATAAAAAGAAAAAAATTTGAAACTTTTCGAAATAAATTCCTTTGGATAGATAGGTTTAGTCAATACACTTGAATATATAGGTTTATTTACTTTTCTTAATTCCTATACAATTTGAAACTATAATTTGTTTTGGTTAATATAATTATGTCAGAATTAAAATCAGCGTATCGTCGTCTCTATAGAGAACTTACTATTCTGAACCGTTTGATTTTCAATAAACACTCAAAAGATACACTTAAAAAGCAAGAAACTTTAAAACAATATAAAAGAAACCAGTTGATAAGAGCAGGTAAGAAACCAGATGAAATCGAAGCAGAACTTAGCAGAATAAGCGGTAATCTTGTTGGTAATAGACCTAAACCTGTAAATACTCAGGGTGTTAGAAACTTGTTTGATGAAGGTAAAGATATAAATCATCAGGTTGAAGTGCTTGATATTGTAGAAACTTTCTTAAAATCTCAACGTAAATATCAAGAATTGGTTGAACGTTATAACCCTGGAATGACCATGTCTCAAGAAGAAAAGGTTAGAAAAACTGCTAATAGAGTTGGGTTATCTGTGCCTGAAGGGATGTTCCAATGATATCATATCATGACCTGTTACCCAAGTAACCAACTCGATACACTCACTTACAATAAATGCACTGTACATAATAAATATACATATATATATATATATATATAGAAAAAAAAAAAGAGAAATACATATATAGTGAATACGCTTTATTATGTAGCAGAACAGAACAAAAAGGAAAAAAAATTAATGGATAAAGTAGATAAATAAAATATACGTAAAAAAAAATAATGCTCACATATTATATTATATAAAACAGAGAGACAGAAAAAAGAAGAATTAATCAATTTTGATCAATCACAACGTTTTTCTCAGTTTCCACGTTTGTAGTGGTCATGTTAATCATTGAAGCAGTATCGTCCGAGACCTTAAGCATGTCAGTATTATCAGTATCATCATCATCATCATTATTCAATAAGATTGGGTTCTTTTCCAAGAAATTGCTAATCTTTGTTACAAGTTCTTTAGAAGTTAAAGGCTTTTTACTATTCCCACCATCAGTGACCAAACTTAAATCCTCATTGATCATTCCATAGTAAATCTCCATTAAATCATCTGGAACCATCGACAATTCATTCTGATTATTCATTAAAAATGTCACAACTTCGATAGATAAAAAGTATCCATCCCCTGCATCTGTATTAGCCTGTAACACTGCTGATGATGGATCTCCTGATGCAGCAGCAGCTTGAGCAGCAGCAACTTGAGCGGCAACAGCAGTAGCACTAGCTGGAATTTGTGGATATCCACCATTTGAAACGCTATTATCATTACCACCAGTATTTTTATGTAAGATGTTTGGTGCTAAGACTGTGGCTAAATTATGTGTGGTCATTTTAGACCCATTCTCTTCATCAACATATGCAAATGAGGCAACCCAGTTAAAGAAAAATAATAAAATTTCTAATAAATCTCGGTTACAATCAGGTAACATACAATAAGCTAATTTCAAAATTCTTTTCCGTTTAATTACATCATCATAATTTTGTGATTCAATAAAAACGTCATAAAGTTTAGCAGTGAATAATGAATCTGGCATTTCTCTTAAAAATTTTTTAAGTAACGCTGATAATTGAATTTGAGTTTCTTTATTAAAGTCAGGCAATTTTCCTGGATTATCATTTATTGCATTAGTTAATTCTTTTAATCTTCTAATATTACCATTTTTACGGAAAATACCTTCCACAGACATATCCTTTTGGTGTAATGCTGAAATACAATCATCAATAAATGCAGGAATTCTTAATGGTTTAGGCCCAACACCATGAGTAGATTCAACACCATATTTTTCCGTTAATTCATTTAATGGAGCTCCAAATACTTTGTTACCAGAACTTGATTTTTTGTTACCACCTTTAAATCTACCCCAGAAAGTTTGTTGTTTTCTATTAGGAATTAAGTCCAATAATTTTTCCACTTGGAAATTTTCATTACTATCGACTAACTTAGACATGGCAATTATTCCAATATGTCTAATAATAAAATGTTCTTCTTGAGAAAGCTCTGAATAATATTTATTAATTCGTTTAGTACGGTTACGACGACTTCCTTGTGCAACACCTTTGCCATTACTGATATTGCTAATTGAACGAGAAGTAGTTTTACCAGCAGCAGAGTTAGTATTACCGTTATTAGATGTTGAATTAATTCCAATACCTGTCGTAGCACCACCCATAGCATTAACAGATCCCTGACCATTAGCAAGGCCATTATTCATATAGTTGGTCATAAAATTACCAATATTATCTTGAGGATTCATCGTATTGCCTCTTTGATGCTTGAATGCATTAGGAATCAAATTCTTAGTTTCTTCAGCAGCGACAATTCTTGGAATATCATCTAGTGTTAATTTCTGCTTTTGTAATAAATTACTAACAGCAACATTACGTTGTTGCTGTAATGACATTTGTTGTTGCAGTTGTGACAGATTTTCATCATAGATTTGAAGATTATTTTGACGATCTATTTGTAAAGAACGTTTGACATCTTCATCACCAAGATTAGCCATACCAGCAGATTTTGGCAATGGTGCATTAAGGATTGTAGATTTACGATAATTACCTTGAGCTGCATTTTGCTGTTGTTGAGCCAGTTCTTGTCTAGCATATCTGAGTCTTTTAACATCTGTGATAGTTTGCGCAAAATTTTGTTCAACTTTACGCTTTTCAAGACTGACTCTTGGATCAACACCTTCTTCTTCACTATTGAATTTAGCCTTTTCAATTATATATTTGATTCTAACCAACGCAATTTCACTAATGTAAATAATTTGCATTAAATTGCTCACTGAAGCGAACCCATATTCACATGAAGAATCTCTAGTAGGCTTAATGATTTTGGTACAAGAATCACAATAAATTGTACGGTTATTAAAACTAAAAGTGGAGTTTTTCAATACATTAGCATCAGCATTATCAGCAATCAATTTATTACAATTACCACATTTAAAACATTCAACGTGCCATCTCAATTCATTAATCTTGATAAATTTAATACAATTATCTTCAATTGATCTATTACAACCAAAACAACAATCACTAGCTTTCAAAGGCACCATGCTAAGGATATCATTAAAAGGATCACTTTTAAGTGATACTTTCGTATGCGTAGCCACTTCATGAAGGAATTTCTCGGTAGCCACTTGGGAATGAACAGCTTTATTATATTCCAAAGCATTATGTAAACCATATCTGACTATCAATTTTAGATAATGAGCAAGACTTGTCACAAGCGATAGAATTTTTTCAGATAATTTACTGCTGGTACTGGAATTATTATTAGTAGCAGTTTTCTTAAGAAATGCTAAATATGTCATTAATTCAGCAGAAAGACTTCTTGGCTCTTTAGTCAATTTTTCATAGGTAGATTTTCGATCATCAACTGAACTGATACCAGCTTTACGATCTTCTTCTAGCAAGACTTGTTCCACGTTTAAAATTTTTAAAATGTCAAAGGCTCTAAATAGACATTCAACTTTTAATACCAAACGACCAGCGGACATTAAACCTTCAATCTGATTACCACTAGAGGCAAACTGCAACATTGATGAGATACATGCAGCAGTACTTTCTTCAAAGGTTGACAATACACTCCAAACTTTACGAACTAAAGATAAATCAATATTGAAATTGTCCAATTGAGACTTTGGAGGATTTAAAGCATCTACACCAATTTTAACATTCCAGAATTTATAACACATAAAACATTCGGGATGCCATCTTTGTAAACGACCACCCTTCAAAAATTCAACATATTGTTTTAAAATTGATGTATCACAACCTTCACAACGTTTAGCAAATAGTTTCGAATAATGGAAGTTACAATAAATGCCCTTTTCATGCTCATAAAAGCTTTCATGAGATTCGAAAACCTTATTACAAATAACACAAGAGAAATGGTCAGGATGATATTTATGTCCAATAGCAGTAATATAAGAACCACGGAGAGCTTGATTACAATTATAACAAATCAAGTCTAATTTTCTGAAAAAATCATATTCACAAATTGGAACGAGAATTTTTTGACCTTCAATTTCAACTTCTGAAGGGAAAAATTTTGAAGAACATGGTTTATTACAATCATAACATCTAAAACAATCAATATGATAAGCTTTATTCATAGCCCTGACAAACTGACCAGCAATAGGCTGAGAACATTTGGCACAAATCTTTTTTGGCCTACTTTGTATATCTGAACTTTTCTTTTGTTGTTGTACTTGCTGCTGACTATTATTTTGTTGTACTAGTTGATCTGGTATTTGCTGGTTTGAAGATTGTTTGGGTAATAGCGGCTGATTAGTATTTTGCTGTTGTAGTTGTTGTTGAAAACGCAGATGCTGAGTAAGCATAGTCTGTCGCTGTTGTAATTGTTGCAGTAAAGAGCTAGAAGCAGTAGAATGCTGCTGTTGTAATTGTTGTTGCTGTTGTTGAAGTTGATGACGAGCTTGTAAAATACGATCTTGCTGATAAAGTTCAGGTAATTCTAGACCTTGTTTTTTAAATTCATTAAGAGAAGGAGGAGGACGAGATTTTCGTATTTCAGTACCACCAAGTGATAATTTGTTTATAGCTTCAAAAGCTTTATTATCATTATGATGATTAGATATATTAGTGTTATTATTATTGGATACGGTATTATTGCTATTAATTGATAATTTTTGTTGTTCAGTAGGCATGGGTGGAATTAAATCTTGCCAATTAGTTTTATGTTTGGTACCATTTGAAGCCATGTTGGAAGATTTAGACCCTCCGTCTAACGATATTCTGTCAGAGTTATAAGATGCCTTATTTGGCTTTGAAAGTTGAGTCAGTTGTACAGTATTAGATCTTAAACGATTATTATGTTCAGTATAGTCATGGTTTTTAATATCCGAACCAAATACTTGAGAGAATGATTGAATCCGTGTTGTATTATTCATCATGTTTATTGTTTATATATATGTATCAGGAATAAGGGGAAAATTTAATAACAAAATATTTTTATTAAATATCCATATCCTAATTATATTATTATTATTATTATGAATTATTGATATCAAAACAAAAAAAAATATATATATATATATAGATATATATAGATATATATATATCTTTGTCCTGCTCAGGTTTTGATTTATAGTATTGTGAGTTCAAGAAAAAGAGATCTAAAGTTTATCAATAAATATCAAAAAAAAATTTAATAGTTTTATTATATTTTATTTTTTTTTATTTGTTTTAATTAAACTTACTTTTTTCTCTCATTTTTGTAAAAAAAAAAAAAAAAAATTTTTTTGACACGAATTTATTTTTGACTATGTGTCATGTGAAGAAATACTGATTATAGAGGTAAAAATACAGTTAAAAAATAATTCGTATTAATTTTAGTATAAATATATCACAAATAACAAACAAGATCACGTGAATAACAAATATGTCATACTTCATTATTGGAATGAAAGTAACGATATTATTATCAATATATTAGTGACTAAAACGCCTGAAAGTGCAATAGGTATATTATATATCACTAATAACAATCGTGTCAACGTATATCTATTTTATTGAATATATAGTGAAATCCCGGTGGAATTTTTTTTCCTTTAAGAAGGCACCAAAATAGAAAATAGCTAAAAATATAAGCAAAAACAAAAATAACAACAAAGAAAAAAAAAAGATAAAAAGGTATTCTTAAACTGATGAGCTGCAAATCTGCAACACATTTCTGGAATTATCGATTGATTGACAGATTGAGAAATTAATTAATTGATCTAGTAGTTGACTGTTAGCGAATGTGATGTGATGATGGGGATGATGATGAATAGAAAGAATAGGAAATCAATTGCTACTACTCAGCTTCAATTAACAGAAATTAACTATAATCCTAATATCTCATTATTTAATGGTAAAGGTAATGACAGTATCTCATCTGCTTCAAGTATAATTTCATCCTCTAGTGACAATGGCAATGGCGGCAATAATATTAATTACAATAACCAATCAATTAATTATGAAAGGAATCCTAGAAGAACTAATTCAATAGCTGCTTTATCACTACATAAGTTCGAAAATACTAATACTGATAATAATAATAGCAATACTAATACCAAGAATAATATACCTAGAAGGTCTGAGTCATTTTTATTTTGGTTAAATCATAAATTCACTATTCCAAGTTCTAAACGCCAACTACTTATCAATGGTAAGAATAAAAACACCAACAACAATAATAATAATAATAACAACAACAATAACAATATATCTTCAAATGTGCCTAACTTTAAGTTAAATATAAATAATTTAAGACCCACCGAAAGTGTTACTAGTTTTAACTCATATTCATCAATGAATAATTCTCCGACCAACAATAATGTTACAGCCACATCCACAACAACTAATAAACGCCATTCTTTTATGAGATTTGCTGCTGATACTTTATCATCACCAACAACTTCTAATAGCAAAAATGATTTAATACAGACTAATATTGATGATAGTGGTGTTATAATAGGGTCAAATTTGACAAAAGAACTTTACGAATTTAAAAAAAATATTAATGACTCTAATAAAATAATAATGCCTATGGAACTTACTCTGATAATTCCAAAATCACAAATGCCACCAACTTTATTAAATAAAGATAATATAGAATCACTTTATCATAAAGATAATACTAACAATGACAATCAATCACAAAATGAATATAATAATGTTAATAATAATAATAAAAACCAATCAAAAGTGATTATTGATGATTATGGACAATATTTTGAGATTATTAAACTGAATCAACAGCAAGTGTTGCCTTCAATATTAAGCAAAAATTTGGAAAATTTGAAAAATGCACCTATTGATGATAAACGTAAATTAAATACCGAATCTTGCTGGAATGATTTTTTCACTGATTTGCAATTGATTAATCATAAAGAATCTGATGAAGAGGAAGAAAAAGTAATTGCTGATGATATGATTGGTGTATTTGGCACAAAATTATTGAATCATAATAGTAATAGTACTAGTAACAGTTACAGCAGTGGCAACAACAACAACAAATTGTATAGAATATTTGTCACTTTAGTTTATAACGGGATACCTATGAAGCAACGTGCTAAGGTTTGGGAATTAAGTTCTGGCTCAAAAAATTTGGAAGTACCTGGAGAGTTTGAATATATTTTAAACAATAAAGAGAAGTATATCGAATCTAAATACCCCAAGCATAAACAGCAAAAAGTATTGAAATTAATTGAAACTTCAGAAAGACAGATCGAATTGGATTGTATTAGAACTATGAAAAATAACGTATACTTCAAATCTGAGAATGGACCAGGGATTAATAAGTTAAAGAAATTTTTGACAGCATTTGCAAGAAAGTATCCAGAAATTGGATACTGTCAGGGCATGAATTTAATCGGGGCCAATTTTTTGTTAGTTTTCGTGTCAGAAAGAGATTCTTTCTATTGCTTTGAAAATTTAATGATTAATATTTTAAACAAAGAGTTTTTTATGATTCCATTTGCGTATATTAAACGGGATGTTAGAATCTTGGTAGATTGTTATTTACCAAAACTAATGCCGAAGTTATACAATTATTTAATCAACGAAATGGAAATTGATTTTAATTTTTTCTTGTATAATTGGTTTTTAACTTTATTCATTGATGTTTTACCAATGGATATGGCGTTTAGAATTTGGGATTTGATTTTATGTTTGAATGGAGAAATTGAATTATTTAGGATAACATTGGCGATTTTTAAATTTTTCGAAAAAATTCAAAATAATAATGATGTTGATGAAGTTTATGAATTTTTTATGAATTTGAAAAGTAAAGTGGTTTTATATAACCTAACGGCTGATAAATTAATTAATTTGTCTTTAGGGTTTAGAAACACAGTTACTACAGAAAGTTTAAACCTTTATAGAAAACAATACTAATAATATTTATAAATTTTTGCATATATTTATTGTAACTTTAATATATATAACTTTGTTTAATGATGAGTAGATTTTTCAGCAGTAGGTAATTTAATTAATGATTTTCTAATAGAGTCAACACCCTTTAATAAATCTTCTTTTGAGATGTTAAGGGATGGTGCCAATCTAATAATATGATCATGAGTTGGCTTAGCTAACACACCTTCATCTTTCATTAAAAGACATAAATCCCAAGCAGATCTACCATTAGCCTTAGAAGAATCAATAACAACAGCAGAAAGCAAACCAACTCCACGGACTTCAGAAATAATACCATTAGATTCTTTTTGTAATTGTAATAATTGATCTTTTAAGAATTGACCTTTTTCTTGAGCTTGTTCAACTAAGTTTTCATCCTTAACAACTTCTAAAGCAGCAACTGATACTCTGCAAGCTAATGGATTACCACCATAAGTAGAACCATGAGAACCTGGTTCTAAAGTTAACATTATTTCTTTTGAGGATAAAACAGCAGAAACTGGAAGGACACCTCCAGAGATGGCTTTACCTAATAACACAATATCTGGCTTAACATTTGGATAATGTTCGTAACATAACATCTTACCAGTTCTAGCAATACCAGTTTGAATTTCATCACAAATTAATAAAACATTATGTTTCTTACATAATTCATAAACCTTTGGGATATAATCTGGTGGTGGAACAACAATACCAGCTTCACCTTGAATTGGCTCTAATAAGATGGCAGCAACTTTATCACCAGCATTATTTAAAGCTAATTCAATATCTTCAATGTGACCATATCTGATATAACCATCAGTAGTACCTGGGATTTTTGGACCAATGTTTTCTAAGAATGGACCAAAATTATTAGTAGCATCAGGGTCAGTAGACATAGAAATGATCCCTAAAGTTCTACCATGGAAATTATCAGCAGCAGCCAAGATGATTGCTTCATTTGGTTTAATACCTTTTTTGACGTAACCCCATCTTCTGGCTAATTTTAAACCAGTTTCAACAGCTTCCGCACCAGTATTCATTGGTAAAACCATTTCATAGTTGAAGTATTCAGTAATGTATTTAGCAAAAACACCAAAAACATCATTAGAGAAAGCTCTTGAAGATAAAGTTAAGTTTTGTGCTTGATCAACTAAAGCTTTAATAATCTTTGGATGACAATGACCTTGATTCACAGCAGAGTAAGCACTTAAAAAATCCAAGTATTCTTTTCCTTCTGGATCCCAAACATGGCAGCCTTTAGCTTTGTGAAAAACAACAGGAATTGGAGAATAATTGTGAGCAGAATATTCCTTTTCATATTCTAAAGCAGTAGCAGAGGAGATGTTGAAGTCAGGCATTTTGCATATATTTCAGTTTAATTTTTTTTTTGACAGGCAGATTTGCGGAGTAAAAACTTGAAATTTTGTTTTACAGTTAAAAAGAAAAAATAGAAAGAAAAATAGTATATAATAAAGAGTACAATAAATAAGTTAAGATATATTCGAAAAATATCGAGGATATCTTCAAGTATTTATACAAAAAAAAAAACTGAATTTTTTTTGTTGATTTTTTATTTTTTCCATTTGTTTTGTTTTTTCTTTCGAAACGAAACAAGTGGCATCGCGAACTGCTGCTTTTAGGGGTTCAGAAGATGGTCCTGAAGGCGGAGGAGGGAAAAAATACAAACAAAAATTGAAGCAAGAAAATATCAACAAAATAAAATACCTACAAAAAAAAGAAACATAAAGCAAGAAAATATAAAAAGGCCATAAGAATATTTAAATATACAACAGAAGTGAACAAAAACTTATCCATAATATCGTATTTGATGCTAATAAAATATACAGGCAAATATGTCAATAACTATGACCAACCTAAACTACTAACCCGAGATTATTTGCATCAACCAATGAAATTTCAAAATTTATCTTATCAAATGCACCTAAGCTTTGCTTTGTTTTTTCAACATGATCGCTAAGTGAAGTAGCAGCCGATCAATGGTGAATAACAGAAGAAAAAAGAATTGATGAAATTTTTTCTTCAAACTAAAAAATGAAACAAAAAATTAGTCATTCATCATTTCATTGGTTATCAAGCTATCTGTTTTAGCAAAAATATTTAATAACCAGGCTGATTAATAATTATGAGTATTACCCCAAGTATCGTAATTTAGTGATTTAATATTTTTTGGAATAAATGGTATTTTTAATTACTAGACTGTGAATAGCAATTACTTCACACACATACAAACAAATTGATTTTTCATTTTTGAAATTTTTTCTCATACCAAAAAAAAAAATTGAAGAAAAAGAAAAAAAAATTTTTATATTTGGCAGTTAATTAGCATCATGAGAAGAATAGGATAAATAGATAGACAATAAAATAATAAATATATCATAATAATACAATAGTAATATGATTACTGGTGTGATATCAAAATCAGGTCGTTGGCCAACTAACAGATTGTTAGTATTAGGTAAAAGATTTGCGTCTTCATCTTCATCCTCATCATCATCTTATCCAATAGCTCAAATTGGTTTACCAGTTAGACTATATGTACCACCAACGTATGAAAACTACCCAAGTTTCTGGCAGAATCCTTTAACTTTTATAAAATTAATTGCTAGAAGAATGTATAATTTTGGGAGAAATACTGCACAAATTGGATATGCTCGTTATTCTGGTGGATTCAAACCACAGTTTTTATTATGGAAAAATGAAGCAGTTGATGCTTATGTTAAAGTGAACAAAGCATTTGCTAAGAAACAAGTTGATTCTGTCAGTGATTTATTAACATTATGGGTTAAAGATCCTTTAGTAAGACGTCAATCCTCACTACCAAAGGATTATCAATTAGATTGGAAATTATTAAAATTAAATGAAACTCCTAAATTAGTCTCATTCTTACCTTATGCATTACCTGGCGAAGCATTGGATAAAGTCTTGATTGTTTACAGATTCTCCACATTACAAAGATTAACTAAATATAATAAATTAACTGATGTCACTGACACTAGAGATGATAATATTGTTAACTACTTAACTTTTGTGGTTGATTTACCTACTAATAAATTAATGCTTTGTGGCTCAACTTTTGAAAGTGGAATCAATGATAAAGTTGATGTGATCCAGAGTAAAAGTGCTGGTACTGTTATGAAGATTCAAGGGGATATTTTCAGAGCTAATGATCAAGTCTTGAACAAAGTTTTAGAAGAATCTAAAATCAAAGAATTGAAATAATCATAATCATCTCAACATTCTCATCACCACCATATATCATTATATAGAAACTTAAAAATGCGCATTTCTGTAAATAAATAATAATAATAATACATTATTAACAGTAACAATATTAATTAAAGATAAAAAAAGTGATTTTTTAAAGTCATGTAAATATTTATTATTAGCTTTTCAGAAAAGAAATAAATAAAATTAATTAACTACATTTAATACATTATAAAACGAATGTTAGATAAGACAAAAAAATTATAAATAGAATGAATTATATATATATAAAGCAAAATAACCAAAATTATAATAATCAAAGTACTAATTGAAAAAAAAAAATTAAAAAGGGACACAAAGGAAGGAGAAATAAATAAACAACAATATAGCAAATAAATAATATAACAAATAATATAACAAATAAGAAAAAAAAGACAGAAAATAAATAAATAGATTAAAATAAAACAAAGTAAAAAAAAAAAATAAAGGTGAAGAAAGAGACAAAATAAAAAAAAAAAAAAAAAAAAAATATATACTATCTAAGAAAATATTTTATCTCTTAAATCTATAGCTTCTTTTAAAGTCAATACATAATCTTTAAATTGATTATGTTCATTAACCAAATATGAATACTTGAAATTCCAATTATTCATAATTGAATTAAAGATTTTATTGAAAACATTGCTTCTATTATTATGAGTATAATATGAAGCGTTGACGCTCACAAATCTATCAATCTTATCTTTAATCTTTAAATGATCAGAGATTAAATTTTCTAATATTTGAACATACTTAAATAATTCAATTAACTGTTTTTTTAATCCCAATTGTGATTGCACTACTGACGGGGCTAACGGTTCCCATTTATGAATCTTAGTATTGCTAATTGATTGCCATTCGGTTTTCTCCAAAATTGGGCCCCAACCATATTCTTTATTACTAATAAGTTCAGTTTGTGTTGGAATTGCAGTTAATCTTGCAGCCCAATAGTTACATGTGAAGATATATTCTTCTGCAATTTCTCTTGTACCAGCACTAAAAATGATAATATTATCATTATTAACATAGTTCACAATTTCTTTACGAATCTTTGACGACAAGAATCTATTATTAGTGTTGAAATCAAAATTTCCTGGAAGTTTTAAAGCCCAAAATGTTTCCATTTCTTTAGCTTTTAAATTCTTACCATTAATTGAATCATCTGGGATAATCTTAGAGTATGTTAAAATTAAACTGAATGTACCTACGGCTGTAGCATTTCTCATCCAATTACCATCACCAATTTCTGATCCGCCAGCTCCAATTGGGATGGAATTACCAGCTCCAACGACAATGTCACTTTTACTATCCAAAAGTTTCAATTTACTAAATTTCTTTCTTAATGATCCTTTACCATTAATACTACCATGATTATTAGAATTCGGTGACTCCATAATAAGTTGATGAGACATTGAATTTGAACTAGACAATTTAGGATCAAATGAAAATAATTTCAATTCGCCTCTTGATACAACTGTGAAATTTAATTTCCATTTCATTGAATTATTAGATGAGTAATAACTACTATTCTTTCCATGAAATTTTGATATTGATGATGAATTAGTATTGGTTCTAGTTAAGTGTGAGCCATTATGAAGGATTGAATCACTACTACTATTATTAAAAAAGTTTTTACCAAAGTGATGATTACCAAAAGTGGATGCTGCGTTCAGATCATTACCACTACTGCTACCACCGTTAGAAATTCCGAAAAATGATTTGTTTTTCTCAAATCTCTTAACTTTTAGCAAACCTTCTTTAGCCCATGGTGGTCCAGTCAATTCTAATTCAATATCATCCTCATTTTCTTCAATGATTATATCTCCTGGATGATCAAGACCAGTAAGTTCGTAACTATCATTACCATAATTACTCTTACTGTCTAAAGCTGAACTACTAGTTGTTGCACTAATAGTACTTACAAAAGAGCTATCACCAATAGCATTAGCTGATATACTGCCGCGAATTGGAGAGTTAGTATGGGCTTCAATAGCATTATGACTGTTATTGAGATTACTATTAGTCTTGTAATTAGAGATTGCCATTGAGTTATAAGTATTTGAAGTTTCAACAGTTTTCATGGTATTTGAACTAAGGGCAGAGTTAATAGAAGCACTAGAACGATGCTTCTTTAAAGCGCTAGAACTATGTGAGTTAAGGCCAGAAGCACTGCTAGTACCTCTTTGCAATGCATGTAAAAACCCAACTGGTTGTTGCTTTTGTTGATAAGGAGTATTAGGATTGTTACTATTGCTTTTTATGGTAGTGAGCTCTTTTGACGAGTTTGTATGAAGAGTTAAAAATCCATTAATACTTGGAGCCCCTTGAATTGAATTAGCTTCATTTGTGGCATCAATATTGTTATTACTAGAGAACTTTGAAGAATAGGATTTGGTTGATATTATAGTATTTCTATTAGCATTTCTGCTAACATTAAATGAAGCCTTTCTTAAATTAGCAAAACTACTGTTATTGTGGTGGAAGCCGTTACCATTATTAGAATTATTATTACCATTATTAGTACTATTTCCTATAAGTTTTAATTCATTATCATCAATACTTTCATAATAGCTTCGAAGTAAAGTGAGAGCATTAAGCGAATTCTTTGGGTATAATTTTTCATTTTTAAGAGCATTAAGAGTATTTTTAACAAAAGTTTCTTTCGAAATATGTTTAGAAAGTTCAGGAGAGTGCAAATCTGAGTTCAAAAGAATTAATGAATAAGCAATTAAATAAATAGCAAAACGATTACCAAAATTATTATTTGAAAAAGTTTCAGTCCAAACTACTGAAAATGATTCAATAATTCTACTAATATTTTGGGATTCACCCCTAAAATATAATCTGTTACAAAGAATTCTTAAAGATGTAAGTAATGATGCATCCCATTCAAAATTCTGAAGATAATAGTAACGTAATTTTTTAGCATCTGGATTATTAGGATTACAAAGAACTAACAAGTAGTCTTCAACTGGAGAATCATTGAAAGTATGATCATAAAGGCGTTTAGCAATATCTTTTAACTGAGATTGTTTCATTTCTTCATATTTAAGAGCTTTTTCAGTTTTATTCAGAATATTTGAACCAGTAGACCCATGTGATTTAATTGTCGCATTATCATCATCATCATCGTTGCCAGCCTTATTATTTACGTTATTTACTGATTTAGACACTCTATCTTCAACAATACTATTTTGACTAGCTTTATTAGAAGCGACCACTAATTTACTATTACTATTAACATTAGCGTTATTTTTATCATCATAAGATTTGATTAATGGAGAATACTGCTGACCATTTTTATTTTCTGAATCTTCTTCTTTAATAGCAGAATTAACAATATCCGTATCAACTCCAATGGAACTACTATTACCATTGTTATTCTTTTTCTTCTTTGGAGAAGCTGCAATTATATCTGGTGACATTAATATTTGACGAACTGCGTCTAGATCAGAATTATTGGAAGGTTTTTTATGTAATGGTGAATAAAATTTTTCTCCCTCGTCTTCAACCACTGATGAATGTGCAGAATTACCAGAGAGAGATTTTGAATGTTTATTAAATCTTTTCCCACTGCTTGGTGTAATAGGAATTATTGGAGAATTAAGAGGACTATTTGGTTTCTTGGTAGTACTATTAGTAGAAGAATTGCTATTGTTGCAGCCGCTGTTATTATCGAATTCAAATTTAGCCTTTTCCTTAGGAGAAGTTAATTGAAACGTTTTCAAATTAAAAGACATATTGAGATAATATTCTTTCGAATCTTTTTTGATAAGCTATTAATTGATATGATTATTAATTTTTTTAAAAGCTGTTTACTTTTAATTTATTCCTAATATTATAACCATCAATGAATTTATTTAAATAATAATTCAATGAATTAATCACATAGATTTGTATAATATAAAATTTAAATTAAATTAGTGTTTTTTTTTTTTTATTTTTTTTTTGACAACGAAAACGAAATCAGTTAAAAGAAAAATTTTTTTCCTAATTGATTTAGTTGTCCCAAAGAAAATGTTGGAATTTTTTTTTTTTGATATGTCAAACAAAAAAATTGTTAACCAAACTACAAACAGAAACCCTTTATGGTGGAATAAAATTTAAAAAGGAAAAATTATTGTCTAAAAAGAGAATTTGATGATACGCAATTAATTACACTAAGTAAATAACAAAGTGTAGATGTATTTATCTAATATGAATTTTATGGTCCAATTGCAGTTATATAATCTAAATGTGATTAATTAATTTGTAATAAGGCTTTGGGTTTCTTCTAACATTTATATTTTTTTGATTGATATTCTTATTATCTATTTTTAAAATTTGAATAATCTAATATTATTTATTATTATAAAATTGCGTTTCTAATTTATTGGGAGTCATCATCGAAATAATCAAGAATGTCATCAAAATTATATTGTAAATTATATCTTGAACATTTGTAAAAGGATTCTTCAAATTTGTCTCTAGACTCAATGATCAATGACATTATTTCATCAGTATCTTTAAATTCATCACAGCCGTGCTCATAATTATCTTTATCATCATCCATCGCAAACTCATTGATATATGATATCATTACAAACCAAAATGGATAATCTTGATAATTATAAGCCTTCACTTTTGCGCTTTTTAATTCCCAAATATCATTATTATTAATTACATTATTGTTGTTATAGTTAAAATTTTCCAATTCCTCTTTCCAATTTACTTTAATTATAAACAACATCTTTTCATCCACTATGATCCCTGATGAAATATTGCCAATAAACATTTGTGCGATTAACCCTCTGAAAATAGTCAAGAATTCATGATAATCATGATCATTATTGTAATAATAAAAATTATTAAATGAATTATATAATTGACATTTCAACTTCAATTTAATTACAATTTTGTTAATGGTATCTTTTCTTATAATTAAATCGCTTTTCAACTCGTTGACTTCAATATCTTCATTCATAATATTAAATTTTCTGTTCAACGGCATTCCTTTAATTACGTTATAATTACCAAATGTTAATAAAACTTTATGAATTAAATTACCAAAATCTTGAATACTTTCAAATTCATAAAAATTATCAAAATAATAACACCCTTCATACCTATTGTTAATATCACCTTTGAAATCAATTAATGGAAATTTTTGCTGAGAATCGTTGACATGTTTTTTATCAAAAGTTATTTCTTTGGGGAAGAATTGATGGAATGTTCCATAATAATATTGATCGTTGCAATCCTCAAAGAAATGATTACTAACAATTCTGAAATCTGGTTGATGACACCAACATAAAAATAAATGATACACCTTTCTATGAGCTTCTTCTTGTTCTGGCGAACAATTTCTTTTTGGGACGTACAAGTTTTGACATAATTGATAATATTCTAATTGAAATATAAATTCTAAGCAACTTCTAAATCTAGGTGGTAACAAGCATCTTCTAATATCTTCAATATCAAGATCGTCATTTTGAATTAATTTCTCAAATAATTCAAACTTTTCATAAAGAATATTTAAAGATCGTTTAATCAATTTATCAAGTTTTGCACATTTTAATTTTTCAGCAATCTGTTTGAATAATTTTCTTCTATTTAATTCTCGTTTTTTAATATTTAAATATCTTTTAAAATGAATTGATCTTTGAATGTATTTATGTTGAATCATGCTCGCATGAAAATATTTTTATTTGTTCTAAATAAATTTTTAAAAAAAAAAAAAACAAGTAACAAGAAAATAAACTAAATAGAAAATTACATCTTTATTTATATTTTTTTATATATTCATGTAATTATTCCATTATCATTATTTATTTGAACATTTGAATGGAATGAATATTCGTTTCTTTTGAGAAGTTTCCTTCTCATCTCATCTAAAAAACCTTCTTTTTTTTTATTATTGTAGCAGAGTTCAATTAGTAAACTTTGTTTATTCATCGCCAAAAAATTTTTCAGAAAAAAAATTTTTTTTTAATAAAATTTTTTTTAGACATCAAGAAATTTTTTCTTATTATAAAATGTTATTTAATACCTATGATATTTGAGCAATTAAGTAGCAGTATCATAGATAATAAATAATAATAACAATGGGTTCAATAGATAAATTAAAAAAGAAGAAAATAGCTGATGGAAAATCAAAAGTTTCCAAGTCAAAGAGTTCTGCCTCTAGTAGGAAGACTAAGAAATCCATTGATTCAAAGACTATTGAACAATCGATAGAAAATAAAATTTACGAACAAATACCAAAGGAAGATAAAAAAGAAAAAGAAAAGGTAAAAGAAGAAGAAGAAGAAGAAGAAGAAGAAGAAGAAGAAGAAAGTAAAAAAGAAATACTGGAAAATTTTACTGATTTGAAATTATCGAAACCTACTCTTAAAGCTCTTTCTGAAGATATGAAATTCACTAAGATGACTACAGTTCAAGCAAGAACTATCCCTCCTTTATTAGCTGGTAAAGATGTTTTAGGTGCCGCAAAGACTGGGTCTGGTAAAACTTTAGCATTTTTAATTCCTGCCATTGAATTATTATATTCTTTAAAATTTAAACCTAGAAATGGTACTGGTATAATTGTTGTTTCTCCTACTAGAGAACTAGCATTGCAAATATTTGGGGTTGCTAGAGAATTAATGGCTCACCATACTCAAACTTTTGGTATTGTCATTGGAGGTGCTAATCGTAGAGCTGAAGCCGAGAAATTAGTTAAAGGTGTTAATTTATTAATTGCTACTCCAGGTAGATTATTAGATCATTTACAAAATACTAAAGGGTTCGTTTTCAAGAATTTAAAAGCTTTAGTCATTGACGAAGCTGATAGAATTTTAGAAATTGGTTTCGAAGAAGAAATGAAACAAATTATTAAGATTTTGCCAAATGAAAACCGTCAATCAATGCTTTTCTCTGCTACTCAAACCACTAAAGTTGATGATTTAGCTAGAATGTCTTTAAGACCTGGTCCATTATATATAAATGTTGATTCTGAAGATACTACTTCAACTGCAAATGGTCTTGAACAAGGTTACGTTGTTTGTGATAGTGATAAGAGATTTTTATTATTGTTTTCATTTTTAAAGAGAAACCAAAAGAAGAAGATCATCGTATTTTTATCTTCTTGTAACTGTGTTAAATATTATGGGGAATTATTAAATTATATTGATTTACCAGTGTTAGATCTTCATGGTAAACAAAAGCAACAGAAGAGAACTAATACTTTCTTTGAATTTTGTAATGCTAAACAGGGTATACTAATATGTACCGATGTTGCTGCCAGAGGTCTTGATATTCCTGCTGTTGATTGGATTGTTCAATTCGATCCTCCTGATGATCCAAGAGATTACATTCATAGAGTTGGTAGAACTGCTAGAGGCACAAGTGGTAAAGGTAAATCATTAATGTTTTTAACTCCATCTGAATTAGGATTTTTAAGATACCTTAAAGCCGCTAAAGTTCCATTAAATGAATATGAATTTCCAACTAGTAAAATTGCAAATGTTCAGCCACAATTAGAAAAACTCATTGCTTCTAATTATTGGCTACACCAATCTGCTAAAGATGGTTACAGATCTTATTTACAAGCTTATGCGTCTCATCATTTGAAAACCGTTTATCAAATTGATAAACTTGATTTAACTAAAGTTGGTAAAGGTTTTGGTTTCCCAATTCCTCCAAGAGTTAATATTACTATTGGTGCCAGCGGTAAAACTAGCAAACCTAATAAATCTAAGAATAATAGAAGACAGTAATAGATAAATAAATAAATAAATATATTACTACCATTTCTATTATTATGTAATTATTTAATTTAATAAATATTAAAAAAGATGAAAATATTATAAACTGTAGTTTGTAATTTATTGGAAAATATCTTGTTTTAATTCTGCTATTAATCTCCCTTCTAATGAATATTTACCATCAGCACTTGCCAGTATCCAACCACTACTTACTAATTTTTCAATCATTCTTTGACCATTAACCATAGATTTCATTGTTAAAATTTTATATTGGTTCAAAAAGTCTGAACTACTTATTTCCATAGTAGTTTCATAACCAATTTCTCCATCGTAGTTACTGTTTTCGATACACTGCTTGATTGCTTGCTGTAATACTTTAATTTCATCTGGTGAATAGTCTGTAGTTAATTCGGATAATGTGTCTTGGTGAGTATTGATAAAAGTATAGTAAGGAGTCCCATGAGATTTAAATTTTTTGATCTCATAATTTAAAGGATGTAGCTGAATATTTATTTCATGAATTAGCTTATCAAATAATTCTTCTTGAGTTATTATTGATATTCTATCAAAATCTAATATATTTGCAACCTCTCTTTGATAATCCTGCCAAAATGAAAATAATTGTTTTTCTGAAATTACTTTCATAGATATTACATATTGCAATAATACTTTATTGACACTTTTTATTACCATTTTATTTATTCTATATTTATTTCTTATAAATAATAATTTTTAATGTTGATCGATATTAATGATATATGGTTTTTTATTAAATAAAAGGAAAAGGCAAAATAAATAATCGCGAAATAAAATTTATTCTAAAAAGAACACTAAAAATTTTGGCGTCGTTTTTTCTTTCACAGGAAAAAAAATTCAAGAGCAAGAAAAAGACAGTTTTTTTTTTTTTTTTTTTTTTTTTTTTTTCATTTAATAACCAAAAAAAATAAAACATTGGGAAATATATACAAAATAAATTATAAAACTATTTATTAACAAAAAAGAATATATAATTGAATAATGGAAAAAGTGGAGCCGAAACTGTTCACATTACCAATACTTAGAACTCCTTATACTATATCCGATCTTTATAATCAGGGGAAAATTCCAACAATAACAAAACATTGGGAGTATCAGCGACAGAACCAAGATGATTTAATATTTTATAAAACTGACGACCATCCATATAATAAACGAGGTTTTAAATATAAAGCTTGCAGACCAAACCCTTATTTCAAAAGTCTTTTATATAGTACTTCCGATTTACCACCATTTCAAGCAAGATTAAGTTACTTTGATAGATCTCCAGGAACTGCAGTTGATAAATCAATAATGGCATTGACAGCAGATAATGGCTGGAGAAGTAGTAGAACTAATATAGGAATAAGTGATGGAAGCTGGTATTTTGAGTATAATATTCTTAATGCCAATGATTCTGTAAATGTTGATAGATCACCACATGTTAGAATAGGAATAGCTAGACGTGAAGCTTCTATTGAAGCACCTGTTGGATATGATGCTTATAGTTATGCTTTAAGAGATGTCACTGGACAGAAAGTGCATTTATCAAGACCTAAAAAATTTATGGATCATGGTTTTAAAACAGGTGATGTTATTGGATTTCATGTAGAATTACCTAGTCTTGAAATTCAAAAGGAAATTGCCAGGGAACAAATTGTTAATAAAACTTCTGGAGATCCAAAAGATGTGGAATCTTATTATGGAACTGCGACACCAGCAGCACCAGCAGCACCAGAAACACCGCTAATAACTAAAAAGAAAAAGAAAAATAACAAGGGATTGGATGATAGAGATCAAATTGCCAATGCTATGGATCCGAGAACCAAATTCAATAATATTTTAAGGGATCAAATTCCAATCAAGTATAAAAATGAAACTTATTATGAACAATACGAATATCAATCAACTACACCATTTCAACATTTATTAAATCCTGTTACGGTTTTTGGTGAAAAAGCTGTCCATGATTCTAATTCTTTCAAACCGGCAATATTACCAAATTCAAAAATATCAATTTATGTGAATGGAATATTCGCAGGGGTGGCATTTGAAAAATTATATAGTTTTTTACCACCATCTTCAAGATTATTCTCTGCTCAAGTTAGAGATAAACAGTATAATTATGATGGATCTTTGGGATATTATCCAATGGTTAGTGTATATAACCATGGTGCAGTTGAATTTAATCCTGGTCCAGAATTTAAAAAATTACCAAAAAATATCGAAGAGAGAATTTCTAATGGTGATATTAGACCTTTTAGTGAGAGATATGGTGAATCAATTGCTGAAGATATTATCTATGATTTAATTGATGAACTTGAAATTGAAAGTCTTGAAGGAAAATTATAATATGTATTTAAGTAATACTAATATGAATAAATATTTAATTAATAGTACTATATTATCTATTAATTGATTAAAATAAAATATATCATTATATGCATATTATAGGAGGCCTATCTAGCTTATTTGTAAAGTAAAATGAAATTAATAGTTACAAAAGAACCAAATAAAAAAAATATATATATTATTATTTACTATATAAAGAGAAAAAAAATTATTATTGAATACCATATTAAAAAATAAAAATAAACATAAAAAATAAACTAAATTAAACTAAAACTATACATAACATTATAAATCACTCACTTTTACTATTGCAAGAATTTTTTTGATCATATTTTATTACCAGCCTTTTCCATGCTTTTAACTCTTTCCCAAAGCTTCGTAATTTCCATTTTTTCTTTCTTTTCATTATCAATTTGATCTTTCATAGCTTGAAGTTCACGCTTAAGTGCTTCATTACTAGCAATGCTTTTATTTAACTTACTTTGCCATTTTGTTTCGTAACCTTTCTTCAAAATAGCAATTTTTTGTTCATGTTTCTTAGAATATTGAACATATAAATCTTCCGAGAGTTTAGTTAATCTTTCTTCTGTCTTCTTATCGGCTTCAAACTGTTGTAATCTAAATGCTGATAATTGTTTCTTTAATAATTGTGATTCTTTTTCTAATTCATCTGCTCTGTTTTGCAATTTTTCATTATCTTGAGTTAAAGTATTATTAGTCTCAGTTAAATGATTTAATTCATTATTTTTAGAATTAATAAGACTTTTCAAATTACCTATTTCATGTTGAATATTTTCTAATTCTTCAATGTGAGCCTCTTCAGAATTTGTCAATTTTTCTTGTAATTCTGTTAATTCAGAATCTTTAGTATTAGCTTCACCAAATTTAAAATCATATGATTTAGCTAATTCTTCATAGGTTTGTTTCACAGATTCAAGCTCTGATTTAGTAGTTATTAATTCATCTTGAGTAGTACTCAAGTCATTTGAAATTTTTGTGTTGGTTGAATTCAAATCACTAACTTTAATTTCTAAACTGGAAATATGGGTATGCAATCCAGAAATTTCGGCCAACTTAAGCTTATTTTCATTTAAAGTATCCAAATATTTATCGTTCAATTCATTAAAAGAATTTTCAAGATCATCGATCTTAGTTGATTTCTTATTAACTAAATTAGTTAAATCTTGATTCTCACTTTGTAATTGTGCAGTTTCTAATTTAGACACTTTAACATCATCAGCTAGTGATTCGATTTTTATATTTAATTCATTATTTTCTGATTTCAATTGAGAAATTGTCTCTTGCAACTTATAAATATCTTCTAATTGATCATTTTCTTTGATTGTTAAACTATCAATAGTAACTTGTTTATTAGCTAATTCACCTTTGAGTGATTTATTTGATTCAGTTAATTCTTGAATTTGATGTTTCATACCAAAATTCTCTTCATCAAATTCTTCAACTTTATCATTTAAATTGTTAGTGATGGTCTTTAATTCACTGTTTAACTTGTCAGATTCGGATAATTTATTTTGTAAACCAATTAAATTTTCTTCCAATAATTTAACTTGCAGATGTAAATTTTGCTTTTCAGTCTCTAAGATATTATAATTTTCATTCAATGATTTATTTTCTTGCTTTAACTTAGAAAGTTCTTGTTGTTTACCTTTGAAAATATCTTTAAACTTTTCACTAATTTTAATATAAGAGTTCAATTTATCATCTTTAACAGCTAAATCATCTTCTAATAAATTTGAATTTTTTTGGAATAATTCAAACTCTTTCATTAAAATTTTATTCTTTTCAGTTAATTGCTTTTCAATTAATGTTAATCCATCTTTATGATTTTGCAAAGTTTGAATTTTTAAATTGGCAATAGATAAAGATTCGGATAATTTAAGAATCTCTTCATTTTTTCTGGATATTTCATTTCTTAATATGACAAGATCACTATCAAACTGCTCTTGAATCTTAGTGTATTGCTTTAAAGAAAATGCTGGCTTTTCAGATAAATTATCAGATTGTCTAGTACTATTTTGATCCAAAGTTTCAGTGACCAATTTTGTTAATTCTGACAATGCTTCATCACCGTCCTTATCAAAAATTTCTAAGATTGAGTATCTCTTATTGTTTCTACTTTTCTCAATAGCTTTATTTTCAGGAACAACTTTTGGTGATTTAGATTTATGTGTAGTTAATGGACTTAGAGGAGCTTCAACTTTAGTAGGCCTTGAAGTATCTAAAGATAATTCGCTTTCATCAATAATTCTAGATTCTTGTTCAGTACGAGGACTAACAGCAACAGCTTCAGTCATTCTAGATGGTGTAGAAAGTGAACCATCATCATCCTCCTTACGATCGTCTACTTGAATATGTGTGAGTATTTTTGAATTATTGTTAGGAGTACTTTCATTTTGATGCAATTCATTATAAAAATCTAATTTATTACTATTTTTATCATCGTTTTCATCATAAACTGCATCGATAGCATTAACATCGGCATCAGCATCAGCATCAGCATCATTATGATCATCCTCTGATATATGAACAACTACACTGGTATCTTTACCGTTAACGAAAGATAATTCTTCTTTTTCAATTCTGGAAAGTTGCTCAAAGTCAAGAATAACTTCTTCATCATCATCAAATAATTGTTGCTCTTGTTGTTGCTCTTGTTGTTGCTCTTGTTGTTGCTCTTTTTCGTAGTCATTATTAGTTTCAACAATTTTAAGATTACTAGAATCACGGATTTTACTAATATTAGAAATGTTTTCTTTATCATTACCACCAAAAGCAGAGAAGTATGCAGAGTTGTCATCAGTGATATCTGGATTCTTCTTTGCGATCTTTCGATTACGATTAATTAAAACCTCACCAACTAAAGAACGGCGCTTATTAGGTAACATTGGAGATTCGATGGGTGTATGCAATTGATTTTCTGTAGGAGTATGCGGGAACACATCATCATCATCATCATCACTATTAGTTTGCTTGCTGGTATTAAGGGATGGCTGGCTAATATGTGGATAATTTTCATCTTCCTCATCATCATCATCATCACTAATATTGATTGGAATATGTTCATTCAACACTTTAGTTTCTCTTCTACTCTTTGAATCAAGATGAGCATCAATATCTTGATTATTGATATTTTGATCAACTAATTTTAATTTAGCATCTAAATTTGCCATTGATTTCATTAAACTATTTCTGGAGATCAAATTTTTACGTTTATTATCACTTTGTCTAGGTCTAGGACATGATAATGAAGGATTAGCTTGTGGTATTATCTTTTTATTACCATTATTATAATAATTACCATTATCATAATCATGGTGTCCGATAGTAGAATTAGTACTTCTTCTTCTGGTACTTCTTCTATTAGATTTTTTTTGTTTGATTCCATGTGGGATCTTTTCTAAAAAATCTTCATCTTCATCTTCAGCATCACTGTCACTCAATCTGCGACTACTATTAATATGTTCGTTATGTATAATCATGATTTAAGAAAAAAAAATGCTATTTTCTGTCCTTCAAAAAGAATAATAAATATAAATAAATAAATAAATAAATATTTAATTATATTTTCTCTGACAAATCTATTTGATATTTTCAATTATTCTTATTGACAGACTATTTAATTTATTTGTTTTGTTAATTTGATTTATTTTGTTTTGAATGATATTTTTTTTTTTGATTTTCAAAAAGTAAACAAAAGAAAATTCGCGTTTTTTTGTTTTTTTTTTAGTAAAATACTCTTTCCTGAAATTGTTTTTATTGAAAATGTACAATCTATACTAATAAACACCTATTCTCATATTTTGTAATCTTATATGTCCCAAATTTAAATTTTTTCTTGTGCTTTTTTTTTTTCGACAAATGAAAAACCGAAAAAGAATAACCTTGATTAATTATAAAATATAAGCAAAAAGGATAAGGAATAGTAATAAAGATAATTATATATATATATATATATATATATTAGTAAAGGATGTCAAATACAGAAATTGCCAATTTGTACAGGGCAGTGATCGATGAAGTTATCAGTGATTCTAGACAAGATTTTGAAGATAGTGCCATCAATGAATCTACATTACAGGATTTGAAAGCATTGTGGATGGATAAATTAGCTAATACTAAAGTAGCTAGCTTCAATTGGGTTGCACAATCTACCGGTGAAGAGGGAGATGATAATAATAATACTAATGACTTGACGAAAACTAATATAGAATTAACAGGTGTTGCAGCAGCTGGGTCTGCTTCCGTTGCAGCAGCTCCCGCAAGCAATGGAGATGACATATATGGAAATAATGATGAATCAGAATCAGAATCAGGACTTGTATTACCAGGAACTCAAAGAATTAATCAAGCTGATGGATCACATGATTTCATAATTGAAGTAGAAATGAACCAAAAGGAAGCAGATGAATTAATAAAGAAAATAAAGAAAAATAATAACAATAAGAAGAAAATACTATGTAATCAAGCAGATGGACCAGGTGATAATGACGATGACGATGACGATGACGATCATGACGATGACGACGACGATGATGATGATGATGAATTAGACGATGAAAATGATGAAAATGTGGCTAATGAATCTGATGAAATTAACTCTGATTTAGATTCTGATGATGAAAATAAGTCTGGCGATGAAAATGATGAGCAGAATGATAATTATATATATTGTCTTTATGATAAGGTTCAAAGAGTTAAGAACAAATGGAAATGTAATTTGAAAGATGGTATTGCTAGTATCAATGGTAAAGATTATGGGTTTGCCAAAGCTACCGGTGAATGTGATTGGTGATTGCAAAATAGTTAATAATTGTTACTATAAAAACCTATATAATTAATTAATATATAAAAAGCAAGAAAAAAAAATTAAGTACATGAATCAATAAATAGAAAATAAAAAACAAAAAACAAACATAAAATTAAACTAAATTACTAATATTTTTTATGTATTATATTATTATAAATAATCTTCAACAGCCAAAACATCTAGAGAATCTTTCAATAATTGAGATTGTGGATCATTAGGAATCCAATTTTTCAAAGATTTTCTTAATGAATAGATTTCTTGATCACTATTCAAATGACTTATTAATTTTAATTCATTAATCACTTTGTTTAAAATCCAAGGGTACTGAAATTCATTAAAATTATCCACTAGTGATTTATAGTTTATTTTTTTATATTTAATTACATCTTCATGATAATGATGATGATTATTTATATTACCGTTGTAATAGTAATTAGGTTTCCGTTTAAAAATTGAACTTAACGCCAATTGAGATTCTTGCAATGAAGAAGTAGAGTCCTCAACTGATACAGTAGTACTATGTCTGAGTAATTGACCCTCTTGTTCTTGATCATCAAATCCTTCATTTTGATTCTTAATGTCAACGATTTTAGTTATATTATTAGTGAATAAATAATTGGTTTCAAAACAGAATTTTAAAGATTCTTGATAAACTTGAGTATTTTCATAAACCTGACATGATATTTCTGTTGGCCTTATTCTACTGTTACCACTATTATCTTTCTTCTTTGACGGAGATCCATTAATATCTTCTTTGTTGTTAATATTATTGTTAACGTTATATTCCACATTATCGATTAAGTATTTACTTAAATAAACCAAAAAATCATAATCATCAAAGCCTAAATTTTTAATTTTAACACATGTTGAAATTAACTCAATTAAGAAATCTGAAATAATTTTGACACCATTTATATAAACCATTCTATGAATATTAGGGTGATTAAATTGATAATACAATGATGAATACAAAGGATTGAATCGTTCATTAATGTCTGCAACTAAAGAAATTTTAACATTATTATAACTTAATAATTTTTTAAAACTTTCACTTAGTTTCATACTATTACCAGATGTTGGAGATTGATATGAATATAATTCTTGTAAGATTGGAACTGTGTGAACCTTACCATCATTTTCGAGAGAATTATCAACCAAAGCAAACTCCGGAATATTATTTATAGGCCCTAGAAGAATACCGTTTATAGAAATTATAGCTACTTTGTTAATATTAACAAAAATGTTGTTAAATTTATCAAATAATTTGTTTAATAATCTAATTGCAAGTGGTGCTGAGTTGTAATTAGCGGTAACTAGCAAATAATCAAGATTTGAAAATTTCATCATCCAGTTCTTCATTATTAGTTTGAAAAAATTTTCAACTTGATTATTGATTGTATCTTTCCCAGTTAAATTAATAGTTTCAATTTCAAATGTATCACCATTACTATTACTACGAAACCATTCAGATATTATCTTGTTCAATTTTTTAGATAAATAATCACCATTTGGCTTTGAACTATTGACAATTCTAGTTGTAAGATAATTATCGACATTAATGATTAAAAATTTCTCATGTTTTAACTGATTATTGCTTTTTTTGTTAACAGGTGGTAAATTATATAAATGACGTTCGACTGGAATGAAATTATTTAAGATTGGCAAGTATTTTCTAGTTAGTAATCTTAATTTGGTTTTCAAAGTCAAGTTTCTATAACATTCTTCAAATTTGGGAGTAACATATTCTAAATCGTTCAATAAATCTGAATTATTAGTAACCTGTGGTGATTTTTCTTGTTCCTTTTTAATTTTTTCTAAGATTATTTTATATTCCTCCATTTGAAAATTAGCTAATGGTAAAGGCTTAAAAATTTCTAAAGGATTATCTTCAAATTTTGTATTTAATATGGATAATTCACCTGCTATCAATTGACTATCATGAGATGAAAATGCCCAACAACATTTATCATTCAGTGAATAGCTTAATAACAATTTTTCTACAATCTTTGAACCATCACATTCATCGTCCATTGCATTGGTATCATTATTGGTATCATTATTATTTGGTGAGTTCCAAAGCCAATTTGAATACCAACTATTCTTCACTGGTTGTTTAGTTGAATTTTTCTGTAAGTCATTTTCTAATTTGCCAATTGGAATAGTGTTATGCGAACTACTCATGTCATCTTTAATATTATTATCAGTGATAGTGTCATTATTATAATTAGTGATTAAATAATTGAGCCAGCCATTATTTAAATCAGTAATTGCTAATAATTCTTTATTATTGGTATTGACATTTGTGCTAATTCTGTTACTACCAGTATTATTAATGATATAATTCTGATCATTATTATTAGTATTATCTTGATTATTAGTATTGCTAACATTCTTAGCGTTGCTAGTGTTTTGAATATTAGTGTTGTTATTATCATTATCATTGTTACTACTTTTTAAAATTGCTTCATTTAATTTTGCTGATTTCCCTTTATTTTTAATGTGATTCTTATCCAAAGACTCAATCAGTTTTTGTAAATTATCAGTACTAGAAAGATGGATAGAATTTCTACTATAAGTACTGAGTTTATTAGAAGATTCTTTAATATTTGTCGTCGTAATTCCACTGGTACTAGCACTCCGAACCATGTCTTTGTTTAGAGTATTATTATTAAGATTAGAACTTGGCGATGATTCAATAAGCATGCCAGGGTGATCATTATTATTACTATTGGTATAATCCTCGTCAATTAATAAATTCTGTTGTTTATTCTTCCAACTCCACCAAGAAGAGGACGTTGATCCCTTGCGTTTATTCGAATCTGATAATAGTTTGCTGTTATTATGTGTTTTAATAATCCCAATGGCTGATGATGTGGAACTGTTCCCGATTTTATGTTTCCAATTCGAATATGAAAATGATTCTACACTATTATTGTTATAAATAATATCGTTCTCTAGATTCTCTTCATTATCATTGCTCATTTTATATAATAGGATTATTATTATGATTATTTCGTATATTGATGTAAAAATACATCATCTCTCTCGATCAAAGAAAATATTATTTTTGACTCCATTTTTATTTTTTTTTTTAATTTTTGTTAATTTTTTTTTTTGCATTATTTGCATATAGAAGGAAAAAAAATCGAGGGCAAAAATAAATAAAAATATTTGTGAAGATCTCAGAGTAGCAAATAGCCCATATTATACAATAATATAATTAAATAAATAAATTAATAAATACTACGTCATTATGACTTCAACATGGAAAGATAAAATAATAAAGTCTCTTGATCAAAGAGACAAAGAGTTTAATAATGAAACTGTTGAATCATTTACAGAAATATTCAATCAATTAAAATCTGCAAATGAAAGATTAGAATTATTAGAGAATGATGAGAATAATAAACAATTTATAAATATAATAGAAGAAACAAAACTTCAAGAGTCGAGGAATGATGAATTAGAAAATAAATTAAAGGAAATGAATAAAATTAATAGAACGATAACCTATTGCAATAAGCAACAGTCAGCCACAATTAATCTGTATAAAGAACAACTAGTTAAATTAGAGAAGAACTTACAGAATAAAATTGAAGAAAATAGAGCCAAAAATAGTATGTTTGATAGAATAAATGATGATATATTAGCATTACAATTAGAGAATAATTTATTAAATAATAAGATACAAAGCTTAGAAAACGAAAATAAGCAATTGATTAGTAGATGGATGAAGAAAATTGAACAAGATGTAGATGAATTAAATGAAGTTAATAAGAAAGACTCTCATCACCATTTTTAACAATTTCATTTAAATTTTGTGTTACCGAATTAGCAATCTTATTTACCATAGAAATTGCGGCAGTTATTATTTTATGAGATGATAAACCTTTAACATAGGTTGAATTACTAGTTTGATTTAAATTAACAGAATTTACTGGAGTTATAATTTTACCATTTGACCAAGTTAATAATAATCCAGACTCACAGACTTCTTGTTCTTCAATTGACGGGTCAATGATGATATTATTATTAATTATCCCTACTAAAAACACAAGTGGTGGAGATACTGAATTTTCATCATTTGGGAATAAGAAATTACTTGAAGACCAATCATCATCGAAAGTTGGCAATTCCTCGATTTGATGATCGTTAGTACTAGATATTAATAATGGTAGTCTAGTAGATTTCAAGGCTAAATATATACCAAAGGAAATTAAACTGAGTGGATTTTGTAAGAAGAATGCTAAAGAATCATTTTTAGAAGAACTAACTCGATGGTTAGCATTACCACTAATGAATATGACATCAATAAATAATTTATAATAATATTTACTTGTAAGACTTAATAGTTTATTATTAATTAGATTATTCTGAATTATTTGTGTTAAAATGAATTTCCAATTATTAATGAAAATTAAATCATCTCTTAAATTATCAATAATAAGATCAACTTCAACAAGGTCATTATTATTGGTATAACTTTCAGATGAATTATTAGAAACTTTAGTCTTAATACTTATAATTGCTTCACTCCCATCTGATAAACGTATTCTGGAAGACCCATTAGAATTTGGTAAAAAATTCACTGATGCTTCAAGACTTCTAAATTGATATGGTTTGCGACCATCTGGACGAATTGGTGGATTTAAACAAAGTGATTTGTATAAATAATCTCTTTCTGAAGTGGAAAAACAACTCATTATTTATATATATATATCCTTATTACTGCTATTTGTTTCTAGCCAGAAGATACACAATTATTATTAGTACTTTGATGATTGATTGATTTCTCATTAAATCTCTCTCATAAAAAAAAATTTTTTTTTCTATAAATTTTTATGCTCAGAAAATTTTAAACATAAAGTTAATGTAGCGTATAGTGCACTTAATATATACTGCACATTTTATAACTTATATAATATTCACAATATAAAATAATTTTAAAATTTAAAAGAGTATGTGTATCTATTTTTAGTATTATCATAAAGTGTTAGTCTATAAGTATGTAATCAAGAAAGGCGTAGTAAATTAGTTAGTGAATAACAGCAACAACAAAAAAAAAAAAAAAAAAAGCTAAATTAAACAGTCTGAACAATTTGAGCACCAAGCAAGAAAGCTCTTGCAACGGAACCTTGAACTAATAATGTTCTCTTTGGCTGATCAATATTAGAATCACAATAACCATAGTTACTTTTTTCAAAATTTTCTGATAAACCAGTAACAGAATTCCAATCTTTAGTGGTTTCGTTTGTGTTAACTCTTGGAAGAGTATCTGGGAAGAAAAGATGATCATCACCCTTGGTAAAATCATAAAGGAATCTAAGTTGTCTAGAAACTTCATTTTTAGCAGAAGCAGAATTAGTACTATCAGTAGTTGCAAATTCGTTAACATAATCAACTAAACCTTCAACTAGTAATTGAGAGAAGTTATAACCAAGATTCCAGAATCTGAATTTTTCATCATAATCTCTGTTAAAGATCGGAGAACTTTTGTTAGTGGCACTGTTAACTAAAGTATCAGCATAACTTTTCCAAGTTTTGTTTTTAGTATTGCTGTATAAAAGAACATCAGCCGATAAAGCAGTACCCACATGATAAGTAAATTCATTTTGAGTAAGATCATTATTAGAACTGTCAATACCATCAAAGAATAAGTCACGGTCATGATCATATAAGTTAGCATATAACCAATCCATACATTTAGCAGCAAATTCAACTAAAGTAGAGTTTGATTTAACATTGTTCATTCTTAAGGCAGCTAAGGCAGTTTCGGTGGTAGAAATCGTAGCAACATAAGGTTTATCAACACTCCAAGTGATACCACCAATATTAGAATTCCAACCACCCATTAAGAATTCAAGAACTTCCTCCCCTCTAGATAAGAAGGTACTATTTTTTGTATGTTGATAACAAGTGATAAGAGCAGAAGCAATTTGAGCATTATCGTCATAATCAATGTCAGTAAGATCAGAAGAAGTCACAGCATAAGCATTAATAGATGAATTATAGTAAGGTTCCATAGAATCAAATAAGGCATTCATATATTTGATGATATTTTTACCGTCAGATTTAGAGACTTTAAATAAATCAGCATATGCTTGCAATTGGACAGCTAAGTCCCAAGCATTAAAAAGACCGGAATCACCATCACATTTTGGATCAGTTTTAAATTCTGAAGAATCAGAATTCCATAACCTATCAAGAGTATTTTTGATTAAAGTATTACCAGTAGAACTTAAAGTAATAGCATCTGAAAGTGGTGTATACCCTAAAACACTTGAAGAAACTGCACTACTTGATCTTTTATCAAATGGAGCAGCCATCACACACCCTGATAAAACTAGGAGATTAATAATTAAAAGGTATTTCATATTAAAGCTAATAATAATAATATTTATGTTGTTATTATCGTTGTTAATAATTGAATAATTATTGATTGATTGATCATATCTTTCAATGAAAATACATGATAAAATAAATGGATTATCATCACTATTTGTACTTGAAATTTTTAGTGCAGTATAATACCATATAATAACACCTTCTATGTTGAATAACACATTTTATGTGAATTTATGGGTTGTTTCAATGTAGAGCTTTTTTTCAGCCAAATTTTCTTGCATAAATGAGGTAAAACAAAAAAACAAAGCATTGCCATAAAACATTCTGTGTTAGAGTCAATGCTTTTTTTTTCCCTAATACATGCCGTCATAATAGATTCCCTAAAACTACCATTTGGTTGACATAAAACATTAGTAGTACGATTTCTGTATAGCTACTCCTGGGTTAATAAATCTCTTCTCGGTTGATCAGTGTTATCATTTTGACAATAGTTACTAACTTCTTTATCAAAAGTTTTTGATAATCCGGTCGCAGTATACCAAATTTTAACAATATCTTTACTGTTCATTTTAGCGTAAGGTTCAGAGAAATAAAGCATACTTACAGAGATCCACTTACTGAAGCTTTTGATCCTTATAATCCTTGTATTGATAGATTGGATGATTTCCTTCATGATTATCATCTAAACAGACTTTAGTCGATTTTTATTTATTTTATACATTTTTTTTCTTTTATTTATTATTATTATTTACTTATTAATTAATTAGCATTTTAAACTATTTATTTTTAATTATTTATCCTATTCTTTAGTACATATTATCTTCTGTACAATTTTGATGTCTTGTATATACTTTTTTTCCCTTGCAAATACAAATAAAAATACGAAAAAAAAGGATCTTTTTCAAATGAGAAAAAAAAAATAATATATATCTAATAGAATACTTTCAAAATCAAATACTTAAAACTCAAAAATCGAATCACTGTTATAATATGAGTAATGATAAGTTTTCAATAATAGATATATTAAGAATAGTATCGGGTGTATTAATACTAAATGCAATTTTATCTTATTGGCTCACAAGTTCAACAACTTGGAATTATCATGGGAAATATGTCAACCTTGAATATTATAAATTTTTAATTGGAAACAAATTTCAAGAGATTGAACTTACTACTGAAGAATTATCTAAATTTAATGGAATTAATCCTCAATTACCAATATATGTATCAATTAATGGTACGATTTTTGATGTGACTCAATCAAGATCATTGTATGGCAAACCTAGAGGTAGATATTCAATTATGTCAGGCGCCGAGTCAATAAGAATGCTAGTAACACAATGTTTAGGTAAACCTGATGAATTAACAAGTGATTTAAGAAATATTGATATGGATCAAGTTGAAATTGATAAAATTATTAATTCTTGGTTAAAATTTTTCAAATCTAAGAACTATTATTGGATTGTTGGCCATTTGAAACCTATTGATTATACTACTAAAGAAATACCTACCCCTTGCTTAAAACCATTAAAGATTCCACAGCATGTCTTCAAATCACCATGAATATATATATTAAAGAAAATAAAATCATAAAAAAAACGTATTTCTCCTATTATAGATTTTCATCATATGCTATCCTCATCTTATATATAAAATTAAAATATGCTCATATAAACTTTCCTATTAATACTTCAGACGCCATTACGGTGGATTATTTATTATTTTTAATTTTTCTAGATGCTTCTTTTTCAGATGTCATTATTCTTATTTTATTATTATTACTTTTACTTTTAATATATTAGTACCATTCATTTTTATTTATTGATCTCTTCTCTTAATACCGTTTTCCAAATATTTATTAATTCTGTGAGACATAATATATTGCGTACGAAATATTCAGAAATAGCCTTTTAAAACATGTTTACTATAGTGGGATAATAAATTTCACTAATTGCGTTTTTATAGCAAATTTTGTGGTGGTCTACAAATAATACAAAGTAAAACAGAACAAAAAAAATCACCAACCTTCTTCAACCAAAAATAAAAAAAATAAAAAAAATTTTGATTGAAACTTGTTTGTATTTGAAAAGTTCAGTTCATTACGATTAAAATAGTACTATTCTATTATTATTTAATTAGTTATTTGCTTTAATATATATATATATATATATATATATATTTAAAAAATGGCATTATTGGAAGAAGTTCAAAGAAAAATTCATAAATATAATCTTGTGCCGAAACTTATTGCAACATTACCAATAATTTCATTTTTATGTGCAATAATTGGGACTGGGTGGATTTTCTACTTACCAATCGAGGGGCAATATCGTCGAACATATATCTCCGAAAATGCATTGATGCCATCGCAAGTGTATAGTTACTATCGAGAAAGTGAGTGGAATTTTTTAAGAGGTTACAGGGACGAAATAGGTAAATTGAAATCAGAAAATATTACAACCCATGAAAGAAATACAATAATAGAGGGTTATTTACAAGATATTGGTTATATCACTTCAAGACATAATTCTGATGATCTGAGTAAAAATAATTATGAAAATATTTATGGAATTTTAAATTCCCCTAGAGGTGATGGTACTGAAGCGATGGTACTTGTTGCTCCTTGGACAACTAGTGAAAATAATAACAATGAATTTAATGAGAATGGGGTTTCCTTGGTATTGGCATTAGCTAGGTATTTTGCTAGATGGACAATATGGTCAAAAAACATCATCATTGTATTCCCTGAAAATCCTCATTTCGCACTTAGATCTTGGGTTAAAGCATATCATTCATCATTAGATTTAACCGCTGGATCGATTGACTCTGCTGTGGTGATTGAATATCCTGGGAATAGCGATTATTTCAATTATTTACAAATTTTTTATGAAGGAGCCAATGGTCAATTACCTAATTTAGATTTTTTAAATACTGCAGTTAGTGTAGCTGAACATGAAGGTATGAAAGTTTCTTTACAAAGAACTATTAAATCAAAAATTTCTGAAAACACTTATCTTTCAAGATTATTAATTTTATTGAAAAGTATTAAAGAATTAACATTAGCTGGGTTAAAAGCTTCCAATGGCTGTGAAGTGTTTTCTGGTTACAGAATACAAGCAATCACTTTGAAAGTCGTGGTTGATCCTCAAAATAAAGATAATAATATTGATATCACTACTTTAGGTAGAGTCGTTGAAGCGATCTTTAGAGCTGTGAATAATTTATTAGAAAAATTTCATCAATCTTTCTTCTTTTATTTAATGTTAGCTCCAAGATTATTTGTCTCTATTGGTACTTATTTACCTTCTGCTGTTTTATTTACTATAAGTTTTGCATTATCAGCACTTAATGAATTATTAAATTGTTCAATTCCTTTAAAATTGATGATAAATTCTTTAATTAAAGTTTCTCTCATTTATATTTTAATCGCTACAGTATCAGGAGTAGTCGGTTCTTTAATATTATATTTACCAATCAATTCATTGATCATATATTATGGATTATTGATCCCTAGTGTTTTAATATCAATATTACCAACAAAGCAAAAAATCATGGCTAAATTTGCTAATGATATTGGGCCTTTAAATATTTACAATCCTTTAATTATGAAGGCTTCTACAGCTTACTTATTACATTCAATAGCACTTCTATATTCTAGTCTTATAATCACTAGCATATTAGTGGTACATTTCTCCTTAGCTTATACAATGAGTATTGCTATGATCCCATTAACTTTTATTAGACCATTAAGTTCAGATTCTAAATTTAGTGGCAAAATTAGAGAGCAGGTGAATTCTATTGGATTATTATTATCTTGCCCATTATTTACTATTTTCATCACTGGGCTTTTAGATAGTGATTTCCATCAATCTCCACATTTAGTTCTTCAAGGATTATTGCTAGCTTGGAAAGATTATGATTGTTGGACTTGGTTTATTATAATATTTGGTTGGACTCCAGCCTGGATAGCTTCAGCTATTTCGGGTACAGTAATAATTAATGATAAAAAAGAGAAGTCCATTGAATTAAATAAAGATAAATGAAAGCTAAGTATATATATATAAATAAAATAAATAATAAATAATAAAAGAAAAACAATATTAGCAAAAAAAAAACAAAAAAAAAAAAATGCAACGATTATTATATAAAGTTTTTAGATTTGAAAAATCTGTAAAATTGAAATAATTGGCAACCATTAATTGTAATCAAAATGAATATGACCACTACTTGGAAAATAACGTAAGTAGTTAAAGATGATTCGTTAACATTACGAAGTTGAGATTCTTTTTTAACTAAAACTTTCCAATTAGAATCAATTTCATCATATTTGTCATAAACTTTGAGTAAGTCTTCTAATAATGGATTCAATTTCTTTGATTGTAAATAAGAATTTGAAGACCTGGCATCTTGACCAATTTCAACATCAATAATCACATCTTTCTCCAAGCCTTGCAGTTTCCAAGAAGAATCTAAAATATTATTAACTAAACAAACGTCAAAGTACTCACTTGTAGTAGTGAATGCAATTCTAGCATTCCCATATACATTATTTCTTTCACGGTAAGTCCATTTATCATCTTTAATTTTCAAATTCAAAGAGTGTCCTTGAACTTCAAGACCAAAACTAAATCTAATAATAATCAATTCATTTGGTGGAGTGAAATATCTGAAACAATAATATTTACTTAATTTATCAATGTCTGATGTTTTAATCGGTGGTAATTTTAATTCAAGGCTATATGCTTGATTTAATAGAATTAATATTATTGTGATGAGTAGTATCTGTGGATCAAATAATTTCATTCTATATTATTGTTTGATCTTTAATTATTATATTAAACAACATCTATTAATCTATTCGTTCTATAAAAAGGCTAATAAGACCTGGAAGTATTCAAAGAAAAGAAAATTATGAGTTTCTCTATCTGAGATCTATATATATATATATGATCTTGTTGATGACAGACGTATCTTCAAATTTATTTATTTTTAAATCTTTTTTAATAATTTTTCAGGGTGTTGGTCTATATTATATATTGTTCTAAGAAAAACTAGAAACGGAAAAAAAATTTTTTTTTACTGACTCTCGGTGACTTTTTCCAAGCTTTTTTTTTTTTCGAATTACGTGTGAAAATCAGAATTTTTTATTTTACAAAAGAAAATAAGTAAAAGCTCACAACAGTGATCAAAAACTGTAAAAAAAAAAAAAAAAAAAAAAAAAAAAAGGAAACTTTTCGTTTTGTTTTATTTTGGCTTATTACACAATATCAAAGATCCTTGAGCCAATAAACTTTCTTCAGCTCTCTACAAGAACCACATTAAAGCAATTACTATTTAAATTTACACAATTGAGCACCTTTTTTTTTACATTTACATTTATTTATTTAATTTTTTTAATTATAAGAAATTTGTTGTATTATATTGCAAAAGTCATAAAGAATTTATACATATGTAAATATAAGCAGAAGACAAAATAACAGACCAACTAAATTAGTTGTTGTTGTTGTTATTGTTGTTATTGTTGTTGTTATTGTTGCTGTTACCAGATAAGAAAGATGAAGCAACGGAACCAAGTAAGTTACTATTACCAGAGTTACCACCGGATAATAAAGAAGAAGCAACGGAACCAAGCATATCGTTAGAACTGGAGTTGTTGTTGTTGCTGTTGTTGTTATTGTTGTTGCCGTTGTTGTTGCCGTTGTTGTTACTGTTGTTTTTGTTGCTGTTGTTGTTGTTGAAATCTAAATTAGTACCGAATTTACTGTTGATTTGGTTTTCAACTTGGTCAATAGCGTAGTTTTTAGCGATGTTTTCAAAGTTATTGCTCATTTTGGATAGTGTAATTAATTAAATTTGATATAGTGTGATAAATTATAAGAAGACAATTTGATGCTTTGGAAGGAGGAATAAGAAAGAGATTAAAAAAATAAAATAAATAAAAATAAATAAATTTCAATAGGGAATAACTGGAGTATTTATACACCGAATTGTCCTTATTTGTTGTCCAAAAAGAGAAAAAAATTTTTTTTCTTTCTTTCCTTTTAGTTGATTATTTTTTTAACTTCTTTTTTAGTCGAGGAATTTAATTACCAATTTGAAATGAATAGGAAAATAAGAGGGGGTCACTCAATTAAATCTGATATTAATGTATAACCTGAACTTGTAAATTACAATTCAATTGAGTCCTAATTGATCCACCCCTAACTATCCTTTTCATTGAACTACCAAGATGAAAAGGGACAAAACAAAGAAACAAAAAGAAAAAAAGGAGACTATCATACTTGTTGATTTACTACCTATATTAATTATAATATAATTAAAATTGTCTCTGTCCCCTTTCTTTGTTTATTGTCCTACCGTTGTTCGAAGTATTTGGATGTACAAATTTGATCCAGAATAATAAAATGCCTCCGAAGTAAATCATAATACAACTTGTCAACTCTCAACCAGACAAAGATTAAAGGCAAGTTGTCTTATTACATAATTAGGCCTGTCTGTTATACCATCTATTGTCCTTATTGTTTAATTAGTGCATACTCTACGGTATTTGATGAAACTTTCCTTACTACCTAAATGCCAACGCCATGAGAAGATTAAATTTATAGTACAACATTCACCCATTTTTTGACTTCTTTCGGTATTTATTTTATTACTTTGGTACACTAAAAAAGCATAACTTGTTATTATAGTAAAATTTAAAAATTTTCTTTCTTTCTGTTCAGATATAATAGACCCATCAAATTGGTTTTTTCTCTGCTTATTTTTTTTTGTTCTATGCATATCATATGCTTCTTGCAAAATCAAAAAAATTTCTGCAATTTGATTTTATTATTATGGCTTATGGCTATATCGACAATATTTCTCGTAATAAATCACTTAATGGTTGAAAGATTCATATATGCTTTTTCTTTTGAAGTTATATTATTAATCATTTGTGTAAATAATTTCAGTTATTAAATACTTTTTTTTTTTTTTTTATGTTCTTTTTTTTTATTCTTATTATCTATATAATAGTTTATTTGAGAAGCTTTAATCAAATATTGAATAAAAAAAAAAAAAAAAAAAAAAAAAAAAAAAAGCAGTTTTAATATCCCTTTTCAATATATAATCTATAAGACATAATATTAATAATATTAATAATATACATAATACTATAACCTACTTTTACAATATTTGAGGATGGAATTTCTTTTATAGCATGTTAAACTATCGTAAAACCATGAATCACGTTTTCAAATATCGGGACAGCAAATTTGCCTTAGAAAAAGGAAAAAAAAAAAAATTTGTAATAAAAAATTAATAAAAGAAAAAAAATTTTTATACGATAAGAAAGACATACTACCAATATAGAGATTAAACATCAAAAAATATAGTTAATACAACAAGAAAGGAAAATGGCAATACTGGCAGGAATTAATGATTTAGAGAAATGTCTATATAAATATAACAAAGACAATAGAAAAATACAGCAGCAGAAGCAGCGAGAAAAGAAAAGATTTGAAAACCCATTTTTAAATGAAAAGACTTTTAATAACACCACTACCACTACCACCAATAACTCAACAGCTATCATCAATAATAATGCTCATCAAGTTGACAATTTAACTAAATCATTCTTCAATGTTAAAAGTTTTATATTTAAAGTAATTGTCCCTGTAGTTTTGATTTGTACTTTTATATTTTTAATTCATTTAAAATACGATAATGCTGGATTTGCATTCATGAATATAAGTAATCATAATGATGGATTTAATGACGATTTTCTTGGTGGTAATTCTACAGCTACATTGAATGAATAGTAAAAACGAACAGGCATATAATAACTACAACTACAGAAATAACAATAACACTAATATTAATATCTTAAATATTAACGTATATATACACACACACACACATATATATATATACATATATAAAATATAGTAAACCATACTTAAATAAATAATAATCCGTTCTCCTAATAAAAATAACAATAATAACAATAACCATCCAACTGTAACATTCAATTAATTTCTAGTATCTAATTTATTGACAAATTTTGAGTTAATAATTCTAATTCTAGCTGCTCTAACCTTTCAAATTCTATTAACTCTTGTTCATATTGTTCCATTTCATCATTATTATTATAATTACTATTACCATTACCCTTATTATTATTATTATTGTTATTGTTATTGTCTTCATCAGCGATATCATTATTCTTATTTTCTAGCTGATGGTCAAGCAATTTTAAATTAAACTTAAATTCATCATCTGCTACCTTTTGTAATTTAATAATTTCTTCATTATGCTCATCATCCTGAATATCTTTAATCATTCTTTCACTACCACCTCTTTTCAATTGCATTTCCTCATTTCTATTTTCTTGCTTCAATTCACTTCTTTTAAGAAAATGTCTACTCTTCAACACGCTCTGAAATTTATCTTTATTATAATTTGAATACTTTTTCATAGTTTCTCTTCGATCCTCTTTATTATTATGTAAATATTCGTTAACATTAGTTTTATGATAGTTATGGGGTTTAGTCATTATATACATCATTTTTTCTAACTTAGTATATAATCATTTATTTATTAACAATATTTTTCTTTGTTTCTTTCTGTGTTTAATAGTATCAGTATCAACTAATGATTGATAAAGGAAGGAACAGTATAATACGCGTAAAATCCTACATCAATTTTTTTTTATTTTTTATTTTTTATTTTTTATTTTTTATTTTTTTTTTTCCATTTTTTTCTTTATGCTGGCTCATCTCCCGCTGATATTTAAACCACTTCGTAGTTTTAATAAGTCAGTATTATATCACCTATTGTTTTAAAAAACAACTTCAATCAATCCATGATATCTTTTCAATTCAGCTTTGATACTCCTTTAGGGAACTGTGAAATCAATATTATCGCACAAAACTTGTATATAAGTTAACAAGCCAGTTATTAAATACTTAAAATTACATGTTGCAATTGCCGCTCTTTTAAATTGAAACATCTTCTTAAACTTCTACAATAGTGAAATAAAAAAAAATAAAAAATTATGTGTATATTTTATAGTTCTTTATGTATATATGTTAAAAAAAATAATTGATTGACTATAATTAATTTTTAAAAGATTGTGAAGTGGCAGCATTTAATATACCAGGTAATGGTTCAGAATCTAAAGTGAACATTAAACCTACACCACCAACAACTGTGAAGAGAGAAACTAAACTAGTCCAAAAGATAAGATTAAATTCGGAAGAAACATCAATCTTTTCACAACTATGGCCAGTGTAATAAGTAGTTGCTTTTTTGGTTTTATTGAATGATGGTTCACATACACATACCCACTTTTTACTAACTTTTTGACATTTACCATGTGTGTTACAGTTATTAGTACCACTAATACATGATGATTCATCTTCAAAAAATGCCTTTGCCGAAAAAGATATTTTATTACTAGTTTTGTTGTTATTGCTAGATCTTTTTAAAAGGCTTGAAGAAGAAGAATGGGTGATAGCAGTAGTTGGTTTTCTGTGTTTGATTTTACCATGACATTTATGCTTAACAACTTCTTCATAGGTTTTGTAGATAATAGTACTAGAGATTCCAGTGACATCATAAAGTTCTTTGATAAATTCAACTAATGAAGTAACATCTTCAGTAATAGAAACTTTAACAGTTAAAAAACCTTTAAGTTCACTTGGAACGTAGCTGACTAATTGAGATAATAATCTACTAGCTACCTTCATGTTTTCACTAGTACTTTTATAATCAGAAATAACATTATCTTGGTCTTCAATCGTGAATTTACCATCACTTAAAACTTTCAAGAAATCTTGGTTAATAGATACTAAATAATCTTGGTTCTCTGAGATACGTTTAAAAATATAATCATTAGAATATTCAATGTTATAATTTGAAGCATATTTATTTCTGGCCTTCACAATTTCCCTAAGATTTAATTCTTTTGGAAGTTCTTTGGCACCATTACTGTCAACTTCAATGAATAAATGTTTATCATTAACATTAATACCGTTTGTAGCGATATTAAGTTTATTGAATGTTTTTATTGGTGATTTACCTTCTAATTTAATTTCTTCATTATCATCATCAATTCCTAATTTGTCGTAAAATACATAGTTTATTAATTGCTCCCCTGAAAATTTTACAATTCCATCACTATTATCAACATTATCTGGATAATTGAATAAATGTAATACACTTTGAGTTTGAGCTTGGGTTAGTTGACCAAGTAATCCAAAAATTGCAACACTATTAAAAAATCTCATATTCCCCTTCGATAATTTTGATTATTATTAAATGATTATTCTTTTTGCCCTTTTTCTTATTGTTGTTGCTATCACAAACAATTGCTTGACAGTTATTTAATTATAGATAACAAATTTAAAAAGAAAAAATAAAACTCGAATAATTTCAAAAACAAGAAAAAAATACAAAAATGTTAAGAAAAAAGAAAAAAGAAAATTTTTCTAAAACGAGGTGTTCCCCTGAAGTCACATGATTTTTAAAAGAGAGAATAATACAGGTTCATTTAAACTGAATCTCAACTTTTTCCATTAATTTGGAATAAGTTTCCTTCATATCATATCATTGAAGTTATATACAAAAAATTATTTAAATCCAAATAACTAAAAAAATATTCCTATGTGAAACTATCTACTGTAAGAATGATTTGATAATAACAAATCAATAAAAGAATATTTTAGCAATTTACAATCGTTAAAACAAATATATTAATCATATATAGTTTTATACTATGTACACTACTTCATCGAGCACCATCAATATAGGTATATCAAAAATCAAATCACTCATGTACAGATACAGCGTAACAGCATATATCCTTGCATTTACTATTTTATAACGGGTTAAATTATTTTGTGTATGATGGATGTATTTTATATGTTGAAATTATATAATACTAAACCATAATTATATATAAATATATATATAAATAAATAAAATAAATAAATAAATAAATAAATAAATAAATAAATATATATATATATATATATTAACTTAATCAATTAAAATTATTTTTCTACAGTTGGCTCGTCTTCAATTATTTTATCACCATCATCATCTTCAGGCTGATCAGCAGAAGCTGGGGCATCTTTGGATGGCTCACTTCCTTCTTCACTAGCTTTTTCTAAAAATGGTTCAACGTCATCATCATCATATATTTTTAAACCATCTTCACCAACTACTGCAATGGTAGTATTCTTTGTGTTTAATTCAGAATCTTTCAATGTTTGTCTTAAAGCTTCAACACCTTTTAAAATCAATTCTTTTTCAGTTAAGTCATCAAAACTTTCAAAATTTTTCTCCAAATAAGTTCTGGCCCCTTGAGATCTAGCACCAATAGCATTAGCACGATATTTTAAAACATTACCAGAAGGTTGGAATTCAAATAAGTGAGGGCCGTTAACATCATAACCGACCATTAATAAACCAACACCATAAGGTCTAGAACCGTAAGATTGAGTATTTTGTTGTGCTTTATCGGCTAACAAGTTAGCAGCCTTTTGTATTGAAATTGGTCTATTGAATAAAAATTTTGATTCCATAGATTTAGTTCTTAAGTAGTTCGACAACACTCTAGCATCTGGGGCAAGACCAGATAACGAAATTGCAAAATGTTCATCTATTTTTATAATCTTTTTATGATAAGATCCTAAATCTTCAGCATTTCTTTTTAGTGCTACAAGAACAGCATTATTCTTTGATGTTAAACCTACAGTTGCACTCCCTTGTTTTATTGCCTCTAATGCATATTCTACTTGAAATAATCTTCCAGTTGGTGAAAATGTGACAGAGTCACCATCGTAGTTATTTCTAAACATCTTTGTATTATTAGTATTGGTGTTATTATTATTACTATTATTATTATTATTACTATTATTATTATTATTATTATTATTATTATTATTATTTTATTTTAATTTATTTTATTTGTAAATTAAAAAGCCAATAACGTAATTAATCAATTGAGTCTAATTGGATCGTAAATTGTAATTGATTCACCAAAGTTAGCTGACGATTTTCCAGTGGCGTTTTATTATTATTATTATTATTATTTTTTCATTTTCAAAATATTTTTATTTTTTCATTTTCTTCTAACAAATATCGAAAAAAAAATATTTGGAAATTTCCCAAAATGTCACCCTCCGAAACACCAATATTTACAATGGGAGAATGAACTAAAATAGATCAAGGATTGAATATTGATAAATTTGTTATAGTTAATATAACGACAAATATATATATATAACTTTCTATATTTAATTAACATGCTATTGCTTTCTAGGTATAATTATAGTAAAAAAATTTTAAAAACGAGTAAACCATTTCGACAGGTTCTTCAGAGCCAATGAGAGGATTATTGCTAGAAAAAGCTCAATTACATGCCAACCAATGAACATGATTCTTAAAAACCAATATTTGTAACGAATATGAAGATGAATTTATTAAAAAATTATAATATTTTTTATCATGATTAGTTTAATATCATTAGTTAATAGTTGTTTATTGTGCCATATGTACGATATACGGGGTTGCTCTTGTGATTAATTGATTTCTTTGATATAATCATTAGATGGATCAACATTAGTGGGAGTAGTAGCATTTCGAGATGCTGCCAAAGACCCATCTACAGACCCTGTAGTAAAAGTGGAATCAGGACTTAAGACATTACTATTGTTACGCGGAGTAGGGCTTGAACAAAAAAGCTTCTATGTTGGGTGTGACACAAATTGACGGTGATAGTTTTCTTGACGGTTTTAGGATTATTAAAGCAGCAGATGTTTGAGAATTTCCCCACGTCATTTATTCTTGCGCTAAAAAAAGAAAAAAAAATTGTTTTTAAAATTTTTCTGAAATCTTCGGCCAGCTAGCTCAATTTATTTTCCTTTCCCCTGAAACTCTCCAGTAACGTTTAAAGAAGAAAAAAAAAGAGAATCTTCTGCAGTGGGAGCCTTCTAAGGAACTTTCTTATCAATTTTTTTGGCTTCTTCAGAGTTAAGGTGCCTCCCTTAGAAACAGAAGGGTTTTGTCATAGCCACCATAAATCTTTCAACTACCGCCTGGAACAATAAAAAATGTCAAGTTGTTTTAACGATTTTTTAAGAAAGAAAGAAAAAAACACACCAAAAAAAAAAAAAAAAAATATTTTGAAATTATAATTTTCATTATCATGGGTTTTTATCAGAACAGGAAAAAAAAAACAAACTATATTGATTAGCTATAATATTCGCCATTTTTTGAATCATCCAAACTATTAGAATTAGATATATATAGAAATTATATTGTATTATATTTATACATAAAAAACATTATATTTTACAAAATATATTGTGATTTCTTTTATCTAACATTTTTTTTTCTTGATTATCATAAGCTGGAAAAAAATTTACAATAGGGACCATCTTTTGAAATAATATATAAAAAACTAACAAAAATTACTATGACTCTAAACTTTTTTCAATAATGTTTCCTAATAATAAGAGTGACCACTCACATTCACTGCAAGATGATGAGTCTGGCAATAACAACAATAATCAAAATACTTATTTAAATTCTAATTGCTCTTCAAAGACAGAATCTAATCTTCTTGGTGATACTTCGCCTATATTTCAAGAAGTTGAACCTCCAATTAATGATATACTCAATAAAGGTCAACCTGCATATAAATCAAATCCTTTTGCTTCATTTATAGAAGCTGATAATGATAAGCAGCAGCAACAGCAGCAGCAACAGCAGCCGCAATTTCAATCTCAACATAAATCATTACAAGTTCCTCTAAACACTCCAAATCTATTAGATACTGCTTCAATCAATAATACTATAAGCGATAATGACTCAGTTGTTGATACTGGTAAAACTGGTATACCTGTATCCACAAAACCAGAACCTATTAAGATATTTGATCCTTTAGATCCTAGCGATGCAGTTAAACAAAAAAGTTTACATCATAATATTATTTCCCCCAAAAGAAATCGTGGAATGTCTTTAAGATCTCAGCTACTAAATAAAACGTACGAAAATAACCTTAAAGAGGCTATAATGAAGCAACTGAAAGATAGTGCTTTTGCGAACAAACCATCTTCTTTAAGAAAGTCTCATGTTAGAGGCACTTCTGCAGGTAGTGACAAATACATAGAGAATATAGAGTTACAATCCAATATTCCATCATCTGGTGCAAATGGTGCTGACAGTACTATAAATAACGATACTCTTAAAACCATTTCTCCAGACACCTTTTCTACAGATAGAAGTTCTGAAAACGGTGAAAGTAATGTATCACATCACAGATCACGCAGCAGTGGCCGATCATCGCGCACTAAATCTTCATTATCAAGTTCAAGAACTTCCATAAGGAAAAGATCACCACCGAAGACTTACAGTATCAACAGACTTATTGAAACTCTTAAAAATAAATTTGGTAATGGTAATGCTAAGTATGATAACAGTGAAGGCCGTAAAATTCCTCTTCTGTTTCATCAATTTAATTACCATCAATTCGCCAAATTAAACAGTAATTACAAATCAGATTTAAATCAAGATGATATCATTTACAATAAAAACAACCAACTAGTAGATCATTTTCGTGGGAACTCTTCTTACATTGATAATAGAATTGCATCAGCAAGATACACAATTATAAATTTCCTTCCAAAACAACTTTATGCACAATTTTCGAAAATTGCCAACATTTATTTTTTCACTATTGCAATTATGCAATTGATCCCAAATTGGTCAACTACGGGAACTACTACCACAATTATCCCATTGTCAATTTTTATGGGAATTTCAATTGCTCGTGAAGGTATTGATGATCTTAGAAGACATGCTCAAGATAAAGAGGAAAATAATAAGCATGTTTCATCATTAATTTATAATCCAGAAGAGGCCAAAGAACAACTAAGAAGAAAAACAACCACTAGTAGAAACAGCCTTAAGAACAACCTTAGTAATAGTAGCAGTAATAGAGACAGTGTGTATAGTAGACAATCTGATAAAAGTATAAACTCCGTGACAAAATTAAATACTGATTTTGATTCAACTTTATTTTCGCTTGAAGATTCTGATGATGAAGGTAACAAACCACCTAAAGTATCACCAATCCTAGATAAATTCAACGAATCATTAAATACCACTAACTCTGCAGAAATTACTGCTGCATCTGGCTCTGCAAATAGACAATTTACTAATAGTGACCCAGTTGATGCTGTTAATTCTTTCAATGATACATCAAGTTTAAATAAAATGGGAATTGCTGTCAAGACACTTTTATGGAAAAAACTATCCGTGGGATCTATTGTTAGACTTAGACAAGATGAAATGGTTCCTGCTGATGTTATAATACTTACTTCTGACAATGAAAACAATGAAGTGTTTATTGAAACCATGGATTTAGATGGGGAAACTAATTTGAAAACTAAATTACCACACCCTGAACTTAATTCCATCTGTAACACAGCTAGAAGTTTGCCCAACTTAAATGCGGTTATTACTTCTGAAGAACCAAATCAAAATTTGTATAATTACGAGGCCCATCTTGTCATGAACAACCAAAAATTCCCATTGACTAATGATAATGTGATTTATCGTGGGTCTGTGATTAGAAACACCAATTCCATGCTTGGCTTTGTTATTTTCTCAGGTGAACAAACCAAAATTCGTATGAATGCTATTAAGAATCCAAGAACTAAAGCCCCTCATTTACAAAGATATATCAATATGATTATTCTTTTCATGATTTGTGTGGTTATTTCTCTTTCAGTGGGATCTTTTGCTACTCAACGTGTATTATATAATAGACACAAAATTTCATATTGGTATATTCAAGCCCAAGATGTTGGTATGATGCCAACTTTTATGTCTTTTGTTATCATGTATAATACGTTAATTCCGTTATCTCTTTATGTTACAATGGAATTGATTAAAGTGGTACAATTGTTATTTTTACAATGGGATATAGATTTATACTATTCTGCTACCAACACTCCCGCAGAGGCAAAAACGGCGACAATTTTAGAAGAACTTGGCCAAGTTAGTTATATATTCAGTGATAAAACTGGCACACTTACAGATAATTTAATGATTTTCCGAAAATTTTCAATTGCTGGTGTCCCTTGGATTCATGACATTGACAAAATCTTAAAAGATATGGAATTAGATGAAAAGGATGAATACAATGATGCAGGAACAGGTAAAGATAGCATTTTAAATTCTCCTTTAAGAAGTAATACCAATTGTGAACTTGAATCTTATAAATCTGATCCAACTAATATGAATACACCAAGAATCAGTATACAAGATGAATATAGAAAATCATCTGATTTTGATGTTCAAAGACGGCATGGCGATGCTATTCGTACATCTATTGATACTTCGAAATCCGGTGTCACAAGACGTGAATCTGTGGAGATCAGACGTGGTACAGGGACAGCTGATTACTATGGAAGACCTTCCATGGCATCTATTGACCTTAAAAGATATGGTTCACAAAGTAGATCAAGAGTCACTCCATCTCCTGGGTCGCCTTTAATAGGTAAAGTGTCGCCGTTAATGGGCTCACCAAAACCAGCAAGAGTCTTTGCTGCTACTTCAGATGATAGAAGCAGAAGTATATTATCTCCAGTGAGTAATGTTAGTATTGAAGACGAAGATGATGCCCTGACCAGCTCTGGGTTAAAATCCTCAATAGAGCTAATCAATTATGTTCAATTAAATCCAAATACTGAATATAGTAAGCGTGCGAAATTTTTCATTCTTTCTTTAGCATTATGCCATACATGCTTCCCCAAAAAGATTTCCAACGATTTAGATTCTATAGAGTATCAATCATCATCGCCTGATGAATTGGCTCTTGTCACTGCTGCAAGAGATATGGGGTTCGTGGTTTTTGAAAAACGTCAAAGCACAATGATTCTCAAGATTTATCCAGATGGCTTAAATGAAGCTCCAAAATTAGAACATTACGAAGTATTGGATGTTATTGAATTTAACTCTGTTAGAAAGAGAATGTCATGTATCGTCAAATTCCCTGACGGAAGAATATGCCTTCTTTGTAAAGGTGCTGATAATGTTATTTTAGATAGATTAAAAGAATCTTATAACACTCAGGAGATTTCTGAAAAAATTGCTAAAAATGCCAAATTAAGAAAAGATGCAGAGGCTGATTATTTAATCCAAGAAAGGAGATCAAATAGTATAGATATCTTTAAACCAGCTTCCCTAATTAATGACAAAAAATTAGGAGGACCTTCAAGTAATAGAAACTCTATGCAATTAGCTGAAGATATGTTATTTGATAATGAAAGAATTTCTGCAGATATTGATAGAATTGGCTCTATTTCTAGAAAGTCTTTGCATTTAGATCAAAAGAAACGGTACGGCGGCAACACCAATACTACCAATGCGCATAATAAGAAAAATTCAGCCATAGAAACAGGTACTGATGTTCAAATAGATGATGAGCTTGATGATATTAATAATTACATTACTGATGATAATTTAATTTCGAATGACCAATATGTTGTTGAGAAAACTTTAGAACATATTAATGATTTTTCAACTGATGGTCTTAGAACTTTATTATATGGCTATAAATGGCTCTCTGAAGAAGAATACGTTGAATTTAGCTCATGTTATTCTGTGGCTAAAACAGCATTAGTTGACAGACAACAGAGGATGGATGAAATAGGTGAAAAATTAGAAACTGGGCTTAGTCTTGGTGGGGCAACTGCCATCGAAGATAAATTACAAGAAGGGGTTCCTGATGCAATTGATAAGATTCACAGAGCAGGAATCAAAATGTGGATGCTTACAGGTGATAAGCGTGAAACCGCTATTAACATAGGGTATTCTTGCGGGTTAATCAAAAATGCTTCTACCGTGGTAGTTTTAAGTATTGATCAAGACGATGAATCATCATTAATTACTAAAATGGCTGCTGCTCAGCAAGCTATTGATAGCGGGAATGTTGCGCATTGCGTGGTGGTTATTGATGGGGCTACTTTAACAGCTATCGATTATGATGTTACCATCATGAATATGTTTATTGAATTAGGTTGTTTATCTGATGCAGTCATCTGCTGTCGTGCATCACCATCTCAAAAGGCTAAATTGGTAACTTCTGTGAAGAGTAAGCATAAAAGCTTGGTCTCTTTAGCCATCGGGGATGGTGCTAATGATATTGCTATGATTCAGTCGGCCGATATTGGTATCGGTATCACAGGTAAGGAGGGCCTTCAGGCTGCAAGATCATCTGATTATTCTATTGCTCAGTTTAGATTTTTGGTTAAATTGTTATTTGTTCATGGTAGATATAACTATATCAGAACAGCCAAATTCATTTTGTGTACATTCTACAAAGAATTTATGTTTTACCTATCTCAAGCTATTTATCAAAGAAACACAATGTTTACTGGTACATCACTTTATGAGTCATGGTCATTATCTATGTTCAACACGTTATTTACTTCATTGCCTGTGTTGGTAGTAGGTATCTTTGAGAAAGACTTAAGACCTGCTACTTTAATTGCGAATCCATCATTATACCGCCAAGGGCGAGAAAATTTATCATTCAATTTTCCAATTTTCTTTTTTTGGATATCAATTTCCACTGGTACTTCTGTTTTATTAACTTTAGTCTCAACACAAATTTGGGGGCAATATGCATTTAAAGACAATACTTTATTACCAATGGGGGTTTTAACTTTTATCACATTTGTGGTTATTATTAATGTTAAATGTAACATGATTGAAATGAGAAATAGAAATATTTTTGCCTTTGCCTCAGTGGCCATTGAATGTTTTGGAGTATTGGGCTGGAATTGCCTAATTTCTAAATTATATACAGACGAAACTTCCAAGATTTATTACGTTCAACAAGGATTTTTCCATCAATTTGGTAAAGATGCTACTTGGTGGGCTGCGTTATTATTATTATTAGTTATAGGATTATTATTAGAAATATTAATCCAAGTATTGAGAAATTGGCTAGCTCCAACAGCCATAGACTATTATCAAGAATTTGAAAAACGTTATGATTTACGTAAAAGATTTGAAGAATTATCTTATGACTATTTAAAACAATCTTGGGAATGGGATCAAGATGAAAATTTTCAAAGAATAAGAAATCTGAGAGTAGCAAAGAAATTTTTACCATTTAACAAATCCAGAAGGAAGAGAGTGTCAAGAAGAGATAAAAGAAAACAATATTATAAGGAAAATCTTGAAAGATATATATCAGATGATCCTAGTAATGAAGCGATTGATTTAGAAGCGGATGGTATTGAAGATGAAATCGATCCTCATTACCGTCTCTACATGCTTCCTAGTGGTAAAATCCATAGACGAAGAGTTAATGACTCTTGGTGGTCCAAAACAGGTAAACATCTTGGATTAGTTGATCTGGATGATTTATCATCTGAAATTAATAAACGTGATATTCATACCATAGACGAAGCAGAAGAAGATGAGAGTAAATAATTTTATTATTATCGTCATTTAAGGTATGATATATATATATATATTCACTAATAAACTCTTTTTAAACATTATAAGAAAGTTTTCATGCTGTAGACTTTTCTATCACTTTTGTTAAACTAATATCTTGTAGAATATCGATCAAAAGAATACGTTCACTTATGTGTATGTTCTAATGTCAAGCTGTATCACCTTATTATTATTCGAAGCGCCTATAGAACCACCGTAGACACCATTAAAAATATTATATCATACTAGGAAAAATTATTAGATCTTCTCTTATATCAAATATTTCATGTAGATATTCTTGTATATTTATATTATATATGTCAATTACTACATTAAACTGTTCAAAAACAGCACAAGTTAAACCATTATGAAATGCATCAAAAAACGGCTCATGCTTGACTTTAATATGAGTAAAAATCCCATACTAAAATGTTCCTACAAAAAAATTTTTTTTTTTTTTTTCTTTTTTTCCCTCAATAATAAGAGAAGTATGAATGAATTTTTCATTTTAGCTTTCATCAATCAATCAAAAGGAAAAAATAAAGAGGATGAAAATTTTCAATATTCTATTAGATATAATATTATATAGTTTTGACATTTTACTTCATATATAAATACGAATTATTATTAGATATTCCTTCTAGATAGGAACCTCATCAATAATAACTAGATGATATTGATTTTAATTATATGATTTATATTAAATTAAATAAATCTCAAAAAAGAGATCTATATATTATTTTTCTTCATTTTATTTTATCTAGTTTCATGTCAATAAACATATCCATGGTCAATTTAATATAATATTACCTAATTCAAATATCTTAAACTATTTTATATTCACTCACTTATGAATTAGTTAGATTATATTTAATATATTTAATATTGCTGTTTATTTTTGATTAATTAAGAAGAATATATAGCTTTATTGAAAGAGACAATTATTCTTTATTTAATAATTTCCTTATTAAAGCAAAGAGAGATATTATTTTATTAAACTGAAGCAGTTTAATATTCATAGTACTAATCCTAATAGAAGAAAAGCATTTATATTATCAAGATCATTGTTATAATTATTATATAATGGGCAAAAAACTGAAAAGTAAATCAAAATCTAAACAGAGGCAAAGACATAATAAGCAAAAGGCGAACAACAATAATGATAATAACAACAGTAAATCAAATCAATCTAAGTCCCAGAATTATATCAATGATTCTTCATACTTTTTAAACAGGACATCAGCGCTTAATCCTATAAGTACTAACAAAAAAGATTTTTTGTCAACAATGGTTCCATTTTTCACTTCCAACAAAGAACATAGTAATTATTTTATTGACGAAGAAGGTGATCTTTGTGTATATTCAGAAGAAGATAACGAAGAAGGTGAAGAAGATAACGATGAGAATCTAGAAACCATTGAGCACTTTAGGTGTGGTGACGAAAATCAACATCAGAAAATTTTAAAATATCTTATGACTCAATTTGAAGATTCTATTAATGATGATGATGATGAAGATGAAAATTATGTTGATAGAGAGGGTGAAGAGTATGAACAAGAGTATAATTATGATGATGAGGATGATGATTTATATGATGATGCCAATGACGACGGTGATGACGAGGATCAATTTGACGATGCCGATTATTTTGAAAACGATACATATGATGAGGAAGATAATATTGATAATTCTAATTTTTTTACTAAATTTTCTAACTTTGCAAGCACTGGAGGTAAATTACCTGTTAGTACTGAATGTAAGAATTTTTCAGTGGATGATGATTATTATGAATCAAAATTTGGACCATCCTTGCATCGACGCCTTTTACATCAAATTCCTCCTTTCAGATACGCTAAAGACTGTAATTGTTTATCATGTCAACGTTTTAATACCACTCAGTCACAAAAATTTTCTCAAAGTAGATTTTTAAAAATTGGATATTTATTCAGAGTGTCAATCCCTTCCAAGCAAATATTTACAGAAATAGAAACAATGTTGAATGATTTTGGCGTATCTGATTTTTTAAATATTGATTACACTAATAATACCAATACTTTCATACAATTTAGAGATACTCAATTTTATAAAATATTTCATGGAGGTTTTAGTTACAAGTTTTCAATTGAAGCTACTTCTAAAGAGTGCCAAAAAATTTATGTTCAATTTTATCATCCTTGTGTCTATTGGCTTGCTGGAATATTGAAACAGGATATCTATTTTGTATCTATTGCATTACAATTGTTTCAAGGTGATATTATCAAGACTATTAAAAAATGTTGCAACTCCAATCTTTTAACAAAAAAAGATTTCCCCAATTCTAGTAATACTTCAAAAATTTCTCAAAGATTGACTGAATTATACAAACCCCAATTCATGATAAGTGATGATGATTTTAATACATGTCTTTTATTATGCAATGATCGTGAATCAATGTTTGTTGGCTTACTTGTTATGTTCTCACTTTACAACATTTGTAAATCAGCTGAATTTACAGATTATCATTTGGAGGATAACTCTATAGCAACATTCTGTGACCCTCTCTTCATCACAAAGATCACCCTGCAGCATTGGTGTAGATCATTAGATAAGTGCAAGTCTATATTTGGAAACCTTCCATATTTATCGAAATTATTTTCTAGATGTACTAACTATGGTTACAAAAGCAAACACATCAGAAATAATGAAACAGGAAATAGTGCATTTATTGAATTTGCTGAAAATATAAAGGATTTCAGATGTAGTAATAATTCAAGGACAGCTATCACCAAAGAAAGTACTGTACTTGCCATTCAAATGCTTATGTTTTTTTTGAAAGAGGATAAAAAAATGTATAGCCAATTTTACAATCAACTTAGAGATTCAATGGACAATGGCACTGACACAGAGCATAATATTTCTAGAAGTGAATTGGATAGAATAATATCTGATTTTGAATTACACCGTAATTCATTTCGCGAACAAGTTATGAGTATTACCGGTATACCATTAATGCTCGTTTCATTAAACTTAAATCCAAAGATAGCCACCAAACTTGAAAATTTGTTAACAAATTATTCTGAGTCCTGCCAAGATCAATTTTCAAATAAGTTATTTATAGCTGCGGATGAAGTTATCAGCGAGAGTTTTCCATTTTGCCCATTGTTTAAAGCTCCTATCACCGAGTTTAAATCCAAATTGGAAACCAAACAAAGCTTAGATGAAATGAGTCTGTTACTTGATTTTTTGGGCCGAGGTTTAGATAATTTGTATCATGACATATGCATGTATGTTGTGGAATTGGGATACGATTGGGCTGATCTCACTGCAGGTGATGTTGTATTCATTTCATCATCAAGTGATGAAAAATGCATAGAATTTCGTAAAAAATTTACATCACGTACACTCTCTTGGCTGAAGAATCTTAGTGATAGTCATTCTATAATAATGAATCAAAAATATCCTGATTTTGGAAAGTGCTTTGTACACTTCATGAACCGGATTAGTGAGAAGTTCTCAATTTTTTTTAATTATTATCCTCAAATTGTGAACCTTATTGATGAATTTCAAATGGTGAGAAAACTTTTGAAATCTGAAGCGAATAAAGATAATATTATTAGTCATGAAATATTAAGTTACCTTTTCATGCAAACTTTAAATCCTCCAAAAGTTGTACCTTCACAAGAATTGAAAAATGTGCTAAAGACATCAGAAGAACAGAAATTGCCTACAGATGAGCTTGCTAAAATTTATGAAGCTGCTAGTTTAATTATAAGCTTTCTTCCTAATTATGAAGAGAGCACGGTATCTGATTCTCTGGAAATTACTACTGACAGTATAATAAAGAAGTTACTTAGATATTCTGTTATGATATTTAAGGTATTTAATATTTATCATAAAACATTTTCTTCTTTAACTAAGACTGTTGTATTTTTGAGAGATAATTATGCAGATTCACAATCTTTCTGTAAAAAATTAAAGGAGCTAAGTTTTTCACTGAAGATTCATACACAGGAAAAAATATTAGTTCAAGCTATAATGAAAGATATAGTAACTCATCTTATTCCGATAATTGGGGATTCTATTTCCACCTATTCTAAAAAGGTTGAAAATATTTTGGTTCCAAATGTTAGAAAGCTTGCCAAACTTGAGGTAGTTGAAGAAATGAGTAGTACTATTAACACTATTGTAAACAGAATGAAAAAACCTACTGAGATAACTGAATTTACTTCGATATTTAAGAATCAAGAAGATGTTGTTGAGAATAATTTAAGTGCGTATGAAGACACTACAGTGCAAGACATTCAAACTAAAAGTGAGAAGTTTATTGCAGAATGGAACGAGCAACATAATTTGGATGCATTATTTAAAGATTATAATTCTAAAATTGCTTTTGCATCTGCTGATCAATATGGCTTTATCGTAGAAAACTTTTTGGGAAATCTTGGAACAATTATTAAAGAATTAGCAGACTTTATGGAATCGTCTGAACTTTCTTCTAGAATTACATTTCAACCAATAACTGATCCTAAAGTAGATATATATGATGATGAGCAAATTTTTAATTATATGTATAAAAAGCTTAAGTTGTCTTATGTTAACAGCACATCTAATGATAACATTAATGTTTCCGAGAAAAAGACTTCCGCTAAAAGTACCAATGATGGCTTTTCAACCAAAGATAGCCAAATTTCTGGTAATAATAAATCAGTTAACTCTAATAATAATGTAGAAACTGCAGCACAAAAATCTAGGAAAGATGAAATTATTAGAAAAGTTGAAGAAGCGAAACGGAAAATTAAATTAGAGAAAGAGAAGCAGGTATTAAAAGAAGAAAGATTGAAGTTAGAGAGTGAAAAAAAGAAATTGGAAGAAGTCAAAAAGAAATTATCATCAACTAAGGACGATGTTGAAAATTTCAAAGAGCTGATTTCAAATATTAAAAATACTCACCCAAGTTCTAAATCTATTAATAAGTCTTCTATTGGAACCCAAGGTAAACTGTCACTATATTCAGCTGGTGATAAACAACCCCCAGAACCAAAAGAGATTCAAGAAGATATGATTGAGAAATTAAAAAGTGAAATTAACAATAACAAAAAGGAATTTAAAGTAAAACAGGAAAATATTATTGACAAACTGAAAGTCAATACCAGTAATAGTCAAGACGTTAAGGTAGCAAAACCAATAAAAAAGTCTATTATTAATGATAGACCTAAAGTATTGAAGAAAGTAAACGATATTTCTACAAAAAAAATTATACAAGTGTCTGCTTCTAAGATTGCAAAGACGATGGTACCTACTAAATCTTATATTAAGCCATCAGTTTCTACTAAAATTGTTACTAATGTCGAACCACAAAATACTGAGAAAAAGGATATGAATTTGAAAATTAATAAGACTGATACAAAAAACAAAGTAAATTTTGAAAGTGAGATGAATGTTAATTTAGAAAAAAAACTACTAAAACCAGAATCAGAAACCAAATTAAAGATAGCTGAAACCAAGCAAAGTCTTAAAAGTATATCTATTTCAAAAGTAGAAAAATCTTTGCTGCCAGTAGCTAATGATAATAAAACTTCTACAGTTAACCATAACAGAGAATCACCATCGACAGAACTGTTATCTATTAATAGTAAGATCAAGGTCGAGGTTGAGGTTAAAGAGGCTCTCGGTAAAGCTGAAGAGGAAGAAAAGAGAAATATGAAAAAAATTGAAGAATACAACAACTGGAAGAAATTAAAAGATGATAGAAAGAAGGAGAGACTTAATAAAGAAAAAGAAAAAAAGTTACTTAGAGAGAAACAAAGATTAGAAAAATGTCAACAGAAGAAACTTGAGTTAGAGCGTAAACAGAAAGAATTAGAAACTATTAAGAAGAGAGTTGAATTAAAAACTAAAGAAGAGGAAGATAAGAAACGCGAAGAACAGTTAAAACTTGATACTGAATATAATAGAATCAAGCTGTTAACTACACGAACTAATACGCAAAAGTCTTTATCCAAAACCATCGTTCCTGCGAGAAAAATTTCCAAAGTCGAACGACCACAAATTAGCACTGTTAAGGAGAAACTAAAGTCTCCAGCAAAGAATAATGCTCGAAAAGGTCCACGTGTTGTTATTGAAGCTACAAATCTTAATATACAACAAAAAGTGGATGTTAAACTAATGATGGAAGTGAAGCATAAGGATGATGTCAAGTTAAAGACAGCTAATCCAAAATTTTCAGAGAAATTAGCTTCTAAAGTCTCTTCTACTAACAAAGTTGAATCACAAGTAGTCAGTTTTATTAAAACTGCTATCAAAACTGAAACTGAATTACTGCCAAAGTCATCTATTAACTTTAAAGGGGCTTCACAAAATAATGTATCATCTAAAGCTCATTATATTTCACTGAAAATTAAAAAACCATTATCTAGTGGTAATAATATTGCTCTTAGAGATTCTCAGTTAAATAGTACATCATCAATTAAAGAAATAGATGCTATTATAGATGCCTCTTTAACATCTACTATGTTAAATCATAATATTAGCTTAGATAATAGTAGTGTCTCTGCTTCAGATGATCTTCAATTATGGAAACAAGTTAATAATGATTTTCCTGCTAATAGCCAAGTTAACTATAATAATTTAGTAGGACTTGCAGGTAAAAGAAGTAGATGTGTTTCTCCAACTTTTGAAACGTTTTTTGCAAATAACTTGCCACTTACTTATTCATCATATAGTAATCCAACATCCATTTCTCCATTAAAAAAGCAATTTACAGAACCATTTGATCCATTTAGAAAATCATCCACAGATATTGAAAGACTGATGTCTGTAGGAAACATTCTATATTCAATGCCTTTTTCTCCTGATGGATTTCAACCATTAAACCAAAAAATTCTGAACAATTTTTCTGCTCAAGTCTCTCCTGGAACATCAGCGGCAGGACTCTCCTTTAACAACCCACCACCGGGTTTACAAATTAACAGTAATATTTCAGCTTCAATTGGAATTCCTTTTCTGGATATCACAACTCTGTCACCGGCACCGAAGCGTGACTCTTTTTTTGATTCTTCTATTGAACGTTCTCACGCTAAAGTCACATTTGCTACTAGCAAAATTTTGGGTGAATTATGTAATCCTATAACTCGCATTGTTAGAAAAGGTGATTCTAGAGACTCTGGATTGAAGACTATACCAATTGATGAAGATAATACAAAGTTCCTGCCAATATTGTCCCAACAAATTGATTATGTTACACCATTTTTGAGTAATGAAGCTGGAAAATCTGATACTTATAAGGATGATAATTCCAATGATAAAAATAATATTTCTGGAGAGAATTTGATTACTAAAAAGTCAAGTATTTCTGATGCTAATGATCTAAATTTTGATTTTTTGAATCATGAAATTAACAACCAGGTTTTCAATGAAGAGGATGATGCTAATATTGATTTAGATTCTTTAATGGAAGAAGTTATTGAACCATCAAAATCAGCTAGTACAGCTTATAACACTATCAATAAGAAATCAAGTAGAGGGCACGATATAGCATCTAATCCTGAAGATAGTGCTTCAGTAGAATCAAATACAACAGTTAATAGTAATATATCAAGAGAAACTAATAGTGATTCAGTATCACCAGTTTTATCTAGAACTCCAACAAAATCACCACTAAGTGAAAATATATTTTCTGCAACTTTTTCACATAATAGCAATTCTAGCAGTGCCAATGTTCTACCAGTTTCTACATCTGTCAAAGTAAATATGCCTCTTACATCTTCAAAGACTAAAGAAACTGCTACTGAAGTTGAACACTCTTCTGCTAAATCATCTAAAATTCTTATTAAGGGAATCGCTGCTGCTGAAACAGCTTCCATGTTGAGAAATATTCTATCATCCTCTAATGATTCATCAACTGTTCCATCAGTCGTTAGGAAAAATATTAATATCAAAGAAATTTTTGAAATTTCTACTGCTAAGAAAAGTTTAAACAATAAAGTTTCTGAATCTAATGTTGATGAAAACGATACAAATAGTATCAATCCCATAGTTATTAAGAAATCAAGTGTTGGTGCGTCAACAGAGTCAAAAAGACAGATACTTAAGAAAACATCAAATCCAGCTGAATTAAAATTGCTCAATTTACCAGTGAAAAGTAAAGATCAAAACTCTAACAGTGTCAAAAAGTTATTAGTGCGACCATCCAAAATTAGTAACAAAGCTACGAACACTAATACATCAATCGTTTCTCTAAAGATTTTGAAAAATATAAACAATCGCAAGGAAATTAGAAATGAATCATCACATGAATATACTAAAAAAGATGTCGAAAAGCTAGAGGAACCAGCAAAACCTAAGGCGCCTATACCAGTATCAACTTTACTGAGATGTACTAAGCTTTTAAATATAGGGATCACAAAGGCTGGATTACCAGAAGGATTAATTTACAGGTTAGAAAAAGCAGGTGTCTATAATGATATCAGAGAGAAATCATGTTGGAACCATTGGGGATCAAATTGTACAAGATTACATAATTTCTTTAAATTCTCACCAAATGCTTCGGTTACTTTTATTGAGTTAGCAAAAGGTTACTTGTCAAAAGCTTTAATTCACTTAATTTTTGAAAAAGATTTATTAAAAAGAATTATGTCTAAATCACAAATTGATTTTAAGAACGAACTATCAGATGGATTACAATCCTTGCAACATTTCTTAGATATTAATTGGAGATTTAGTGTTATATCCAATGAATTTTATGTCAATGCCTTAAGCTGTTTTTGTGGTGATATTATCTCTGTTATCTCAATTGCTGTTATTATAATTAGAGAAGGTGCTGATAAATACACTTGGAAATCAACATGGAATGCTACTGATTTAGCTACAGCACGTGCTTATAAAAATGCTTTAAATAATTTTATTGAGGAGGCAGAGTTTCATGTAGTCAAAAAGAGATGATTTAAAAATGTTCATATATGTATGTATAGTTATTAATAATATAGTTTTCTTTTTATGATTAACTTCATATATATGAAAGCATTTCTATATGTAAAAAAAAGAAAACTGCATCGATGAAAAACAATTTAAAGTTTAAAGAGGAAAAAAATTTAAAAAAAAAAAAATTTTTTTTAGAAAAAATTTCATTTTATAAAAAAAATAATTATCAAAAAGTAATAAGTTCATCATAAACAATTTACTTTAAATATACTAACTTAGTGTGCTAGACTGATTAACCAGTTGTTTTTCTTTGCTTTATTTTGAAATGGCTAAATCTGCTAAACAAAGAAAAGAAGCTTTTTTGGCTAAACAAGAAAGGAGAGATCAAGCATTAGATTTAATAAATCAAATTGCTGCTCTCGAAAATAAGGCATCACTTTCAATTCAGAATGATCAAAAGAAGAAAGAAGAACAACAGGAAGAATTGAAAAAGGAGAAGCAGAGACAAAAAAGAAAAGAAAAAAGAAAGAAAAAGAAAGGTGCTAAAAATCAAGATACTTTTAAAGAGAAAGCAACTGCTTCAACAATAACCAAGACTAACGATGATAATAATGACATCCCTAAATCTACATTCATTGATAATCGTAATAGTTTTGCAGGATTTAGTAATATTCCAATGGTGTCTAAAAAGAAAAGATCTTATACTTGGAGAGAGAAATTGTTAGAAGAAGAAAGAAAAAGAAGAAAAATTGATGACGATGAGTTTTTTAATTCCTCGTCAGATGATAATGATTATGATGAAAAGTTAGATGGATTATCAGATGATAGTGCTATTGAAGACACTGACAACAATGAAAATTTCAAAAATGAAAATTTAGATAATGAGTGTTATAACGAGGATGATGAGTTTAAAGGTTTCAGTGACAATGAGTCTGCTTCAGAATCAGAAGATACCAATGATGAAGAACCTGAAAGTGACTCCGATGAAATTAGTGAACGTCAAAAGCTCAAAGTGTTAAATGAAAAGGCTAAAAGCTTTTTAGATTGGGTAGAACAACGAACAGAAAAATCGGCTCCAACTCCAATATTAAATATTGATTACAAACATTTGGAAAGGCAAGAGGATAAACAAGATCTTAGTGATGAAGAAAAAATTATACTTTATGACACTATTCAAGATGAAAAAATCACACAAAATGAAAATATAGTGGTAAATGTTGAAAGATCTGAAGAAATAAAAGAACGACGTGAAGATCTCCCTGTATTTAAAGAAGAATTTAAAATTATGGAAACTATTAAATATAATGACACAACTGTTATTTGTGGTGAAACAGGGTCAGGCAAAACTACTCAAGTGCCTCAATTTTTATTTGAATCAGGATATGGATCTCCTGATTCATTTGGTCATCCAGGGATGATTGCTATTACACAACCTAGAAGAGTGGCAGTAATGTCAATGGCTGAGCGTGTTTCTAAAGAGCTTGGGAACCACGGATACAAAGTCGCACATCAAATTAGATTTAATTCTTCGGTTAATCCAGACACAAGAATAAAATTTATGACTGATGGTGTTCTACTTAGGGAAATGATGACTGATTTCTTTTTATCCAACTACAGTGTTATTATCATTGATGAGGCACATGAAAGAAATATTAACACTGATATTTTAATTGGACTACTTTCAAGAGTCGTCAAGCTTAGACGCAAGAAACACATTGAAAATCCAAAGGCCTATAAAGTGTTAAAGTTAATAATTATGTCTGCAACTCTCAGAGTCTCTGATTTTGCTGAAAATAAAAACTTATTTTCAAATCCACCACCAATTATTAAAGTTGATGCAAGATTATACCCCGTTGCTATTCACTTCAATAAGAAAACACCTTATGATTACCTTGATGAAGCATTCCGCAAAGCTAGCAAAATTCATCAAAAATTACCTAGAGGTGGAATTTTAATATTTATGACAAGTCAACAAGAAATTATGGAGTTAGTTCAACGATTAAGAAAAAGATTTCCATTGAAAAGCAAGAAACAGAAAAGATTATTAAATAGTTGTGAATCTGTTGAAGTTAAAGTCAGCTCTAAAGATGCTACTGTTGAAGATGAAGAAGTTGAATTTGATGTCAAAAACTATATAGATAATGATGATGGTAAAAAGGGTGATTACTATGAAGACGATGATAGTGATGAAAACAGTGATAATGAAGCTGAAGAAGAAGGCTTTGACGAAGAATTAGAAGAGGGTCAAACTGAGGAAGATCCATTATATGTCTTGCCATTATATTCTCTTTTATCAACTAAAGAACAAATGAAAGTTTTTGAGCCACCACCATCACCAAATACCAGAATTTGTATTGTTGCTACTAATATTGCTGAAACATCTATTACTATCCCTAATATTAGATATGTTGTAGATTGTGGACGTTCCAAACAGAAGGTTCTTAATGAAAATTCTGTTCAAAGTTATGAAATATCCTGGATTTCGCAAGCATCTGCTGACCAAAGAGCTGGTAGAGCTGGTAGAACTGGTCCAGGCCACACTTATCGATTATATTCATCGGCAATCTTTGAAGAATTTGAGAAATTCTCAATACCTGAGATTCTTAGAATGCCTATTGAAAGTATTATTTTACAAATGAAAAGTATTGGTATTGATAATGTACTAAATTTCCCATTCCCAACTCCTGTTGATTCTAATAGTCTTGCCAAAGCAGAAAAATTGCTCCACTGGCTTGGTGCGTTGGATAATAAAAACATGATTACTGATTTAGGTAAAGCTATGAGTTTGTTCCCATTAAGCCCTAGATTTTCAAAAGTTTTGTTAACTGGTAATCAGTTGAACTGCATGCCATATATTATTACTATTGTTTGTGCATTATCAATAACCAGTCCTTTCCTTAGTGAAATTGATGTTGGTATTAATTACAATATATTGAATGACAATGGTAGTAATGAAACTAATAATGATGATAGTGACAATGAAACTCTAAAATTAACTAACAAAGAATACAATAAGAAGGTGGAAGAGCGTGAAAAAATGAAGAAGAAATTATCCGATTTGAAGGCAAGTTCAGTTAAATTTTCCAAGCTTGATAAATACAGTGATGCCTTAAAACTTTTGTGTGCTATTTGTACTTTGGATTACATTAAGAATGAAGACAAAAGGAACGCTTTCATGGAAAAAAATTTCATTAGAACAAAGATAATTGAAGAAGTTAATAAACTTCGTAAACAATTACTTTATATTGTTAAAGTTAACACTAGTAAAGATAATGTTGCTGTTAAAATCGATTATCCTAAAGAGTTGAAATTACCACCCCCAACGAAACAACAAATTTTTGCTATTAAGCAAATCATAACTTCTGGATTTATAGATCAAGTAGCTATTAGAGCAGATTTGATTAATGCAGATATTAAAATCTCTAAGAAACTACTGATAAATTCTATTCCATATGCTACAATATTACCGTTACATACAAGTGTTAAAGATGGTAAATCCGAGGACCCATATGTTTATATTCATTCAAGTTCTATTTTATCAAATGTTGGGGAAATCCCACCACAATATTTGGTTTATCAAAGTTTGGATTCATCTACCAATAGTAAAAGAATTAGAATGAGACCATTAACAGATATTTCGGGTAAAGCATTAACTAATATTGCAAGAAATTCTTCTTTACTTCATTTTTCAAAACCTTTGGGCCCCCCATATGGTCCTAAACTCATTAATCCTAATAAGCAAGAGTGCTTTGTAATTCCTAGATTTGGAAGCATTTCTACTGGCGCTGGTATTGGATGTGACTTACCACCAATTAAAGTTATACAGAATAAAGTAGATGGTGTATGGGTCACTGAGTAAATAAATATTTATATAATATAGAATATAAAATACATTGTATCTTATTCAAAAGATCATTTCTATAAATGCACAAAAAAACAAAAACAAACGAGAAACAATTGAGTAAATATAAAAATAAAACATTTAATCATTAATATTATAAATTATTAAGTTCTTTAAATTCGTTTAACCAAAGTTGTCTTTGAAATTTGAACCAATCGGGTAGTGTAGATTCAGGGGGAAGTTTCAATTTAACAAAATTTCTTATATCTGAAAACTGTTCATTATCTAGTGGGTTATAAAAGATTTGATTAAAATCAGTTATCTGCTTAGATGCCTTATTATTATTATTATTATTATTATTATTATTATTATTATTATTATTATTATTATTATTATTATTAGTATTTCTTATTGAAGAAGATGTAGACGATGTTGGCTGTATTTGTTTGTTAAAATTCTTACTAGGATTTAAAAATGAAGAAGGCAGTCTGGAACTTTTATAGCTATTATCATTATTGTCATCATCAAAATTATTATTGCTATTATTTGATATCGAATTTTTTCTTAAATAATAATGAGTCATTGAACCACTCCGGATTTTAAAATTTCTTGGAGACTTAGTTGATCTTCTACGATGATGCTCTTGATTATTTTCTTGTACCAATGGTTCACTAAATAATGTCCTTTTAGTTTCAATATTTTGGCCAACCTTATGCTTACTATCATTAAAATCTGAACTATCATAAGTCACTTCATCGAGGTTATACTGATCGTCATCATCATCAACAACAGGATTACTTAAATTGTCGTCGTCGTCGTCATCATCGTTGAATTCTAAAACATTGTCATTAAGATTATTGCTATTATCAAAATCGAAATTATTAATCCTCAGATAATTTCTTATCAGCTTTGATAATGAGGAAGAGTGTGGGATATCATCATCGTTATTATTCTTTTGCCGTATTTCCATCAATCTTAACAAGTTATTGGGTATTTGAGGAGATGAAGAAATTTGATTTTCATTAAATGAATGAGAAGTACTTTGGTATGAATTATCATATGAGCTATTCTGACTCATTATGCTCTTGAAAGAATTGACAATCTGTAATCCACTACTGTTGCAGCCATTATTATTTGATTGACTTCCTCTATTGCTAGTATTGCTTGAAGACTTGACTAAAATTTCATGAGATGGTACTAAAGTATCATTGAAAGAAAAATCATTGTCCTTATCATTCAAATTTATATTATTGTTATTATTCTTTTTGCTATTTTCAAAAGCTACTGTGATCTTTGATTTATTTGGAGACGGTAATGAATTTGGACTTAGTTCTTGACCGTCGTTATTACTGAAAGTACTATTAGTAACATTGACATGTTTTTTATGACTATAATCTTCCTCGTTAGGTATTAATTGTAATCTTATAATATCAATAAAATTCTCAACAGCATAAGATTTGTTCTTACTTGAGAATAAACGATACTCATTAATAATATTTGAATAATTCCATTTTTGAATTTTACGTAATAATGAAACTATGACGTTTGTTGGATCAATAACTAAAATATTATAATTGTTCTTATTAAGTATAATTTCAAAAATTTGATACAATAAACTTCTTTTAACGACCATCCAATCATCACGGCTTGAACTCATTGAAGAATCGGTATAAATATAAACTATAGTTCTTTCAAATTTTTTAAACTCATAATCAGATATTTCAGTACTTGTACTGCTTGAATTTGTAGATATCTTTTTTATGGTAAAGGATGGATCTTCCAAAGGATCTATTGCAAAATTAAGTGAGTCTGTTCCATCACTGATACTATTTTTTTCCAATAAATTGATGTTGTTATTATTAGTGGTCGTATTTGAGACGATATTCAGATCATTGTTTGTGGCAGTAGTAGTAATTGGATTATTTGATTTTTTGTCTATTGACTTATTACTTATCTGAAATAATTGAATTTTATTATTCTTTAAAAAATTATAAAATAATCTTGGTGGCTTTTCAACATCCAATAATAAAATTGATTTTAATGATAATGTTTTAAGAAAGACATAGTTCATTGGGTCTATATAGGATGACCGATATATTCCTTCTTCAACAAGTCCAAAATTAGCAGGAGGTACCAACATCTTTTTTTATTTAAATAGTAATATATGAATATGAGGATGCACAAACAGCTCCGAAAATAGGATCGAATTAAGGCCAGTTGTTGATGAAGAAGAAGAAGTTGTTTGTTGTATTGTATCAATGTTTTCTTTCTTTTCCTTTTCTTTTCTTTCTTTTCTCTTTCTTTCTTTTCCCTTTCTTTTTTCCCTGTCTTATAAATTAAGACAATTTTCTTGTATTTTTTTTTTCTTCTTTTTTTTGGAAAGAAAAAGTTCTCGCTGATGCTTACTTAAAGAATAATTATTATTGAGAAAAGGGTTTTACATATATAAATTGTGAAGATAATGATGATGATCAGAGATATATACATAAATATTCATTTAGATAATATTGATAACTTTTCATTGATATCATTTAGCCATAATTCAACTTGTCGATTATTTGTAATTAATTGATCCTGGAAATTTTTGAGATTTCTATTAGATTCATTAAGTTTTGTAGTCCAATCATTGAAATCCATATTAATATTGGCTATTATTTCATCAACATTTTTTGATGTATCAATTGAATTTTGATAGTCCAAATACAAATTATTTAAAGTATTCAATCTTTTAATTATTAATAATACATTTGAGTCATTGACTAACTCACTCTCAGAGGTTTTGTTTAAAAACTCGTATAATTTATCAATTTTATCTTGTTCTTCATTACTTGAGTCAAGTGAATCTTCTTTTTGTTTAGCAGCTGTAGTTAATAATTCTCTATTTGCAATTAGTTTTTTATTGTTCATTTTTATTTCTTTATTTATGGTTTCCATTTTATTTACTATATCATTAAGATATTCAGTGTTCCCAATATAATTAGATTTAGTACTACCTTCTTCTGTTGCTGCTTCGGCTTCCGCGTGGTTTTTCTTCGTTTCTTTCTGTTTCTGCTTATGGTTTTTAACGTCCATATTAATTAATAATTTCAATGTGTAATCAAGATTATTAATCAATAATTCTATGTTATTATAATCATTATTAGAATTATTATTGTTTGATGCTATGTTGGAAAGATCTTGATTATCATTAAATCCAATAATCTTTTCCATTCTATAAATTCTTTCTTCTAATTGTTTAACTTCCGCAGATGATACAAAATCTTTATCATTATTAATTTCTTTGGGTATATTCTTATCAGCTTCTTGTAATTTCAATTCATTTGATATCTTGATTCCACTGAATCTGATCACTAAAGAATCATCCTTTGCTGTTGATTTTGGATCTAATTCATTCAATATATCAAGTAACTCATCGGTTTCATTTATATTTATATCATCAGTTGGTTGTATATGATTTCTCTTTGGATTCATTTCCCCACTTTCTTTAATTAGTTTCAATTGTTCCAATTCTTTTCTTATTCTGATTAATTTATCTTGGTATAGTTCGTCAACTGAAGATATCTCATAACCTATATCATCAGTGACATTATCTTTTTTATTTTTTTTGGCTATATTATCAGAAAAATCTACTGATTTATCATTGTTTATAATTTTTTTGTCGAATAGTTTTTTAGATTGATATAAAGATTTTATTATATTTGAATTGTCAAATAAGTCAGGTACTAGCTCTTCCTCTTCTTCTTCATTTAATTGTAATTGATTTGACAATTCTATCTGTTTATTGATTTCATCAAACTCCGTATCTGATGTTTCATAGACATCTTTCTCTATGATTTCATCGGCCATTTTTTCTGTTTATTTTGTTGCAATTTATCTAGTACTATATATAATATATATTGAAGTCTGCATATATGTTGTTAATCTTTAGTTTTTTGTCTTCTATTTTTTTATTTTTAAATCTTTAGATTGTTTTGGTTTTTAATAATGTGAATATGTATAATACTGTACTGTAAAGTATGAATATGCATATATCACTATATTTATCCTTGTTTTTCATGTTTAATATGACTAATATTACAATTATATTTTACAGTACGATAATAGTAAAGGAGAAAATGTATTAATATTATTATTAATTATGTTATTGTCATAAGAATGAAACATAGCTAGTAAATCATAAATTGTTTTACCATTTACAATTTACTTGCAGATAGTTATTCATCAACAGCAGCAATAACTTCAATTTCAAGATCAACACCTAAAGGTAATTCCTTAACAGCGACACAAGATCTAGCTGGCTTATGATTTGGGAAATAGGTAGCATAGATAGTGTTTAATTCTTTGAAATTACCCATGTCAGCTAAAAAGATATTGACTTTAACAATTCTATCCAAACCAGAATTACCAGCAATTAAAATATTTTCAATGTTCTTGAATACTTGCTTGGTCTTATCGGTGATAGATCCTTCAATTGGCTTACCTTCAGCAGTGTAAGGGATTTGACCAGAGACGTAAAGTAAATTACCAACTTTCATACCTGGAGAGTAAGGGGCAGCTGGTGGGGCAGCATCTTTACCAAAGATCTAATAAAATGGATTGTTAGCATTTTGAAAAACAAAAAGGAAAAGAAAAGTATTATTTTTTTTTGCCATCATGAGATATTTCAAAAAAGAAATAAATAGTTATTAACTTACTGGAGTTAAGGTAGTTTTAGAAGCAGAAGACATTATAAATGGTTTAGAGATATTATGGAAAGCAGTTAATCTTGAGAACATTCAATTGAATAAATTAATATTAATTGATTAATAAAATTATGAAAGAAATTATTGAAAATTGGAAAGCTTCAAAATTACAAAGAAAAAGTAATAAGAAAGAAAATAAGAAAGAGAAGAAGAACTAATAATTTTTTTTTTTTTTGATTTTTTTTTTTCAAATTTGAAAATTTATTTTTCCCTTCCCCGAAATGTTGCGTCAAATGATATTCGAGGACTACAAAGGAAAATTAAAAATAACAATTAAAAATTATTATTAGTATGTTGTATTATAATTTGCTACCGAAACTATAAATATTCCAGCCCAAAATTTCATGATCTTGAGTGTATTCAAGTTTAACAGGGTCTTCTTGAGCTGCACCAGCAGCGACTACCACAGGTAAGAAATGCTCTAAACTTGGATGAGCCTTGTATAACAAATTTCGATCATTTGATAATAAATTATTTAAACCTTTTAATCTGTTAGCAGACCCATTAACTGATAATATATCGGTTAACTTTTTATTGAATACTGGAACATATGGTACTGATTTTTCTCCAGTGTACAGAGTCATCATGGCATCACGAAGATTATGAACGGACATACCAGAACCAATGATTAAGCCACCTTCTTCTCTTAATTTGCTTAAAGCTTGGCCTAATTTGAAATGAGTATTAAAATCACTATTTCTTAATAAACTTAATTGAACTAAAGGACAATCAAGATCCCATTTATGAGAATCTGGAGAATGATCTGTAAATGCGACTTTAAATGGGACCCAAACACCATGATCAATACCTCTTTTAGTAAGTTTTGAGTTAATACCATTTGTCTTTAATAAGTCTTTAATTTTAGTGGCAATTTCAGTTGAACCTCTACTATGGAATTGTTCCTGGTATAAACTTGGATCAAATCCACCAAAATCATAAATTAAACTTAATTCATCAACACTACCACCTTGAGATTTTGACAAGTTATTGCTGGACCCTGTATCTAACCAAGCGTTTTGGTTCTTAGTTTCTAAATCTTCGGGAATACCAATTTCAAAAGTATTTCTTGAATTGGCTTCCCAATGAGCAGATATACAAACAATAAATTTTGGTTTAATTACTTCTTTAATATATTTTCCAATTTTTTCAGTAGCATAATAAGCACCATTATTACCACCAAAATCTTGATCAAGATACATAAAAGTTGGACCACCATGACTGAAAAAGAAAACTGGTGTTTTATTAGTTGCACTCTTAGATGCAGTAGTAGCTTCAGCAGCTATTGATGCAGTTGAAGACATTGAAAAGCGACGAATTATTGGATTAAACAACTTTGATACTATTGAATTGTTATTGTTATTGTTTTTGTACGATAAGATGATTGGTGTTATAATTGCGATTACCAAAAATAAAATAAATGATTTAAAAATTATTCGAGATTGGAATATCATGACCATTTATATAATTTTCTTCTTCCTATTTGAAAAATCGTAAATATATACTATTTTATTTATTATATATTATTTTCTTGCATTTTTTTTGTATTTTTTTTGCGTGCCTGTCGAGGTAAACCTATATATTAATAAAATATTTGACAATCACTGACAAATTATTACTAAAACTTTTTTATTATAGGCTGATTTCCTTTTTCTCTCTTTTTTCGTCATACAACTTTCTGAGCTTACTGACGAAATTGATTTGTAATAATGATAATTCACAATTACCAATTATTCTTCTATACAAATAGATACTTTATCATAGATCATTATTATGATGATTAATATACTAAATATTAAATAAACAAGTTATGCAATCCAAATTATGTAGTAATTATTACAGATTGTGAGTATTTTATATATCTTCGAATGAAAATAGAAAAATTTTATTTTTTCTATTCGCTAGTACTGGAAAAAATTCTTCTCTTATCTTTTTTCTTTCTCTCTGTAGTATAAACCAGATTCGAAATCATAAGTTGTATTAATGATTATTATATACAAAGATATCTAATTACTAACAAATGTGCTTTATATGTTGATATAGTATTTTTCCTGTTTTGATTACTTAAGCAATTACATAAGATACCAATAACGGAAATTCTTTTCTTTGATTGGGCAAAAAATAAGAAGAAAGAAAATCAAAAGAAAAAATTAAAAAAATTGAAAAATAAGAAAATTTGGGAAACTTAGTAATTAATGTTTGAATTATTATTCAATATGAAATTAATTAATTGATTATTATTATTGGATTTAAGAAGAATCAAACATAAAATAGAAAAAGATGTTTAAAGGAATAGTGCAAAACAGAACTAATGGTATTTTTGCTATAACAGCATTAGCCACTTCAATCTCTTATAATTCAATGATTACGATTAAAAATGAAGGGAAACAAAGAAATTTCTATCAAGATTTAGAAGATGAAGTTGCAACACCCGGTCTTAATAGCAAAATAAGTGAACAATTACTCGAAAAGGAAACTAATAAAGATGGTGCTAATGTGAAGACAACTTTTGTTGATGGAATGAGTATAAAATCATCACAATTCATTGAAGAAAATTTTAATAAAGTAAGAAAATGTGCAATTTCGAAACTTGATTTTCTTTTTTATGAGTACGAAACTCTTAAATCTTCTGCTAATAATGAATTGACTAAAATTACTACTGTTTATAAATCTTTAATTACCGAACCTGCTTTGCCTGGATTAATTTATATTTTAACCGGAGCTCTCACTGGATCCATCATGGTTCACAATAGAACTTTGCCTACTAGATTTATAACTCCAATTATATTCGGTACTGGGGTTTATGCATATGTTATGCCTGAATCTTTTAATAATACCAAAGATTATCTTTGGGAATTGGAAAAGGAGAAATTTCCTGAAGTAGCTCGTGAACATATTAAACTTCAAATATCTTATGAAGAAAATAAAAAGAAGTTCAACAAAACTTTAAACGATTATGACATTCAATTACAAACTAGTATACATAATGCAAGAGAATACATTAAAAAAATTACTGATTTTTAATTATATTTATATATACATATATATATATATGGCATACTATCAAGAAATAAATAAAAATACACATTCACTCACATATACACCAGAAAGATATTTTATATTAGATGATTGATTAATATATTGTAACAAAAAAAAAAATAATTATAGATATGTATATATAAGAATTAAATAATTAAGAGTTTTGCTTCTAGCTAGTATTTAATAATTTGAATGAAGAGACTTCCCAAGGAATTATTCTTGACATAGTATCACTAAGATCTTCATTAGAACCACCGCCACTACCACCAACAATAGACCTAATAATTTTTAACTTAACATCTTCTGATTGTTTTTCAAAATCTCTATATTCTCTAGCAAATTCATCTTCATCAATTGAATGACCTACAGACATTCCCATCTTAAGTAATGTTTCAATACCTAATTTAGAATTATTAATTAAGTCAGAATCAAACAATATCTTGTTCTTTTGAAATAATACTAATAATGTAGACCCTCCAAATTTGAAATATCCTAATTCACCACCACGTTCGATTAAATCACCTTCTTTAACTGTCAATATTGTTGACCCTACCATCATGGCCCCTACAGGTATGATAACTACTGTGCCGAATTTTTCAGTGTATATTGGTAAAATGCATCTAATATTTTCTCCAAAAACATCTAATTCACTTCTAATAGCCATGGGGTTCACTGTATAATAGGCCCCTTCAATGAATTCTGGTTTACCAATGGTTCCTTCAACTGGTGAATGGAATCTATGATAATCTTGAGGTGCTAATCTGAAAATCCCAATTGAACAATTAGGTATAAATTCTGATAAAATCTCTGGATGTCTCCCAGAAAATAGTTTCGTGATTGTGAAACTTGAACCTTTAATCCATATTTTCATCGCATCATTAATGCTATTGAAAGTAGTGCATCGACAATCTGCTGGTGAATTAATGAAATTGGCATTATCAGCAGCTTCAATAGGCCTTGTATTAGGTTTTAATTTTCTATAAAAAAATTCATTAAAAGTTTTATATTCATTGATGTCCAATAAATAGTCACACATATCAAGTTGATGGAATTTAATGAATGATACAATCTGTTTAACTGATTTTTCACTATCAAAATATCTCCCATTTTTCAAAGTCATCTTTTTAAGTAACTTTTTAACCTGTTTAATTTGAATAGCATTAGAGTTTTTATACAATAATCTAATCCCTAAGCGAACATAAATACTCATCTTTTCTTCTAAAATAATCCCTGTGGCACGATCTTGAACTAAAATGTTTGCATTATTACTTCCAAGAGCAATTTTCCCATATCCCATTTTAATGAAAAGTTTAGTATACCATCTCTTTGATGCAAAACTTGGTGATACATATTGAGCTGTTAATAATTTATCAACACTTGACCAATCTTTACTAGCACATATTGCTACATGCGTAATAATATCAATATCAGTTTTCTTAGAAAGTCTATTCTTACCACATACGGGGCATGTTTCAATATTAATAATTTCCCCACCACCACCATTACTAGTACTAATATCTTCACCAGATGCTAGTGATGATACATTTTTCTTATACTTGGCTTTCTTTTTCTCAATCAATTGCTCTAAACATTCAATCAATTCATCAATAGTTAAAATATCATTCTCAGCATCTTTATTGAATTTTTTAAAAAAAGAATCAATTACAGATTGTGGTAAAGTAGAACCAATTGTATCTAAAAACGCAAAAATTTCTAAATTAGCAAATTTTTCATCATTATCAACATCATAAGATTTTAAAAGCCTTCTCCAAAATTCTTTTCTTAAAACATCATATGGCTCAAATCTAGCTTTAATTTTTAATATTGGAATATTTTTATCTTTATATTTACTATTATTAGCTAATTCTAAAGGTAAATCAAAGTTAACAAATTTATCTTCTTCAGTGGATATTTTCTGAGGTTTAATTTTTCTCCTTAATATCCCACTTCTGATAGCTTTAGAAGGTGTTTGATATAGCGTTTCGTTGCTGTTCTCTAAAATATCTTTCTTATTGTTATTGCTAGCAGAAGAAATTGAAAAATCAGATTCATATCCAGTAGTAGTAATCGCAGATTTCACTAATGGAGATGATGATGAGAATACTGAAGTAGGACTTATTGGACCACTATTGGTATTTGTATTTGTAGTTGTTACTGTTGGGATATCAATGTTACTGTTGCTATAAGAATAACTTTCATCAGAGACATTGAAATTTAAACTCATATTGATGATATCTGCCACTGACGTAGAAATATCAGCAATTCTATCATGGAAAGTAAATGCATCACGATCATGAATAGAAAATTGAATATCAAAATTTTTTTCACTTGGTAATATTTCAAAAGCTAAACGTTCATTAAACACTGGATTTAAAGTATGAGTTCTCCATGAAGTTCTAAAAGTTCTTTTACCAAAGGACACAACAACAAATGGATCAACATCAAAACTAGTTCTCGTGAAATTTCGTAATGGTGGTAAATCATGAGCAGAAATGATTTCTAAGAATAATACACCTTCAACTTCTCTAGATGATAATAATTGATATGAAGTAAATTTCTTTAACTTCTTTCTATTATTTCTTTTCTTCTTCAATTTTCTACCTCTACGAGATTTATAAGGTTTTGGAGGTTTTAATAAGCTTGATGAATCTATCGCTGACTTTTTACCCGCACCTTTAATACTTGTGTTTTCCATCTTTATTTCTTCATTAACTGTCAGTGTTACACTATACTCATCATAATCATCGTCATCACTAGAGGTATACATTCCAGAAGATAAATCAGAAAAATCAGCAGAACTAATACTATGATTATCATCAGGAATGTTAATTTCTTCTGTTTCTTCTGTCTCCACTTCTCGTTCACTTCCATTTAAAGTACTTGTGTTTGAAGAATTAATATCAATGGCATTTAACTGAGAAATCACTAATTCAATGTCATTAGTACGATTTATTGAAGTTATGTCATTATTAGGATAAAATCCTTGTTCATCAGGGTGAACTGTATCATTGAAAGGAAGCAATTCTATCCAATTTTTCCATTTTTTAACTACTTCAACTATTGGAATTAAATTTTCTTCGTTAACAACTTCATGAGATACTTTTTCTTTAGAATTATTACCAAAAGGACTGGATGTCAGAGTTAAAGGAGGAGTAGCACTAAGTGAATTATCGGCTGAGTTATCATTGTTATTATGATGATGATGATTATTTAATTCATTGGAAATACTTGTAGAAGAGGATTTTTTCTTAAAAATTTTAGCAATCTTAGTACCGGCGCCAGCGACAGCAGCTACTCTTTTACGATTTCTACCACCAAGGACAAAAGATAATTTAACAGACCCAGTGACAAAAGAATGCTCCGTAATTGAAGAATATAATTTAAACCATTTTTCTCCTGATTCAATTCTCTTTCTTTGAGGGTCATTAATTTGTTTATCAATTATATTAGCAAAGACATCTTTAATATTGATTCTCAGTTCGCCTAAATACGTAGTTTGAGAAGAAGATTTATCCCAACAAGTAATGGTAATAATTGAAGAAATTGCATTAGAATCAAGACGAAAAGTAATAGGATAATTCCAGTTAGGATTATTAGTATTTTTAACTAAAGGAGTCGCATGAGATTGATCGTTAAATCCTAAAAAAGCAAATGGATTACAAGAACCATCAGAAATGCTTAAATTATGGGCCTACACATGATATTGTTAGAAAAATAAGAGGAAAAAAAAGACAGACGGAAAGGTATATTTGAAAATATAAGAGATAGGAAGGAAAACTTACTTGTAGTACTGTAACTCGTAAAACCAAATTATCATTATGATTATTGGTATTAGTTGGAGCAGGGCCCATAATAAACTGTAGATATGTATGTATATATGTATTCTTTTTTTTATAATATATTGGATTATTAGTTATTGCAATGCTCAATTAAATCGAAAAATAATATAAATCTATTTTTTTTTTATTTGCATTTTTTCAGTCATAGAAAGAGAAAAAAAAATTCAAACGGAAAAACATTCGCCAAAGAATTTAAATTTTTTTAAAAAAAAGAAGGAAATAGAATTCATTTATAATTGAAAGATAAGTTCAAGTTGTTAATCAGATTGTTTATCAATTTATTAATATTATTGATTATGATTGTATGATCTTCAATATATTAATTATTCTTGTAATTTGTTTTTGGTCAATATGAATTTTCTTTTTTTAAATATACTAGAAATTTTTTGAAAGGCTGTGCATAATTTTTATTTTTATTGTTGATGGATAGATTTTAGTTCTTTTTTCTGACATCTTATTTTATTTAGTAGCGTGCTCATTTAATTGGTGGGTGATCTTTCTTTAGGAACGATAAGGATAATTTTACTATGATGGTACGGAATAGTGGATCAGAGGTCCATAGAAATGGACCGCGCTATTATGAAAGGTCTGAATACTTTTTTTTTTGTTGCTCATCGGGGTTATTTCTAAAGAAAGACATTTTACCTATCATAAATTCATTTACGTTGACAAAGGACCTCGACTATTATCAAATGAAAAACATGATATGATATTATCACTACTACTTAATTGGATGTCTTATTAATTACATTATATTATTATATACCTATTTCATTCAATTCTTTGGTTATGTATCGAGAAAAGTCAAGTTTAAGATCACTTAGAAAAAGATAGAAAAGAAAATCTTTGTATAGGATAATAGGATAACATGATACATCATTTAAAAATCTCTGAGTAATTTTACTCGTTCACAAATGATAATAATATCTAATTACTGGGCAAGAAACGTAGTATCAGTATTATGTGGTTGACGTTGAAATATGATTTATTGGTATGCTAAATCTTCATTTTTTTTTTTTCATTTTAAAAATATTTTGAATATAAATATGGTCATAAGTTTTGGTTTATTTCAATAATAGTTTTCTCTTATTCGCATTGCTATACTGTATTTTTATTCTACACAATATTAATATTATCGTTTATACTACCATCTCTGCTATCTCCTAAAAATGAAGTCAAATTCAAACTATTATATATCACTGTTATGTGCTCATAGAGTGTCGGGCTTTAACTGTTGCCAATGTTTACATTATAATACAGATTTTTTCATTTACTGCAACTCATGTGGTCATGAAGTCTGTTCAGATTGCCAGTGAAAATAGTGAATTAACTGTTTAATATATCTATGAACCTTGGCCGAGGAATTATTGTTCATTCCCAATCTGTACTATATGCCGGTTGTTTATACTTTTCTATAGCTTTGTCTTTTTATTTCAACATGTATCAACATTTTTTTTTTTTCATTATGATTAGACAAACATAAACAAAAAAAGAACAAAGAAAAAAGAAAGAAAAAAACTTAACCTATAACAGTTACTACTAATTGATATTTAATCAATTTTTAGATAAACTAAATAATAACAGTATCATAGAATTAATTAGTTAATTATAGTTGGTTTTAATTCAAGAACGGTTCTCTAATATATGAAAACCACGTGAAATAAATATGACAAATTTCGTGCGAAAACTGGCTTTTTAACCAATAATTCCTATTTCTTCGCGTATTTTGCCACACAAAAACAATAAAAAATAAAAGAAAAAAAAAAAAATTTTTGTTCTGATAAAAAATATAGTATCATTATGACGGTAAATAATATTAGTTGATTCAAACACACATATATAGATAAATATCGATTCAATTTCATATCAATATCTCATTTTATTCAATTAGGGAAGTTTATTAATATTAGGAATTTTTGCTACAACTTTTATCAGGTATAATAAAAGCAAAAAAAAAAAAAAAAAAAAGAACAAAAAGAATAATTATCAATCAATACTTATATATGTATGCATTTGAAAGATGGAGGTTGATGATTCAAACAATATAATCCAATTGAGGAGATTTCTATTAGAATTACCAGTAAAAAATGATTTCAAATTTAATAAATCTGTTAAAGTAGAGCTCCGGAGGGCTCTTTATTTCGCACTTTCTAATAATGGGATTCATTTAAAGGAATTATTCAATAAATACCCAGAATCCGCATTGCCTCAAGATTGGAATCAAATTCATAATTTTAGAAAATTTCAGAATATAAGTAAACAAAAACAGAAGTTAAGTAATTTTCATGATAATAACAATAATAATAATAATCAACAACAGCTGCTGGCAGTAATACAAAATAAAAACAATGATACTACTAACGAGCAATCATTTAATTGGATTCTTAATGATTGCCCTCAACAAGATCCTGCACATCCTCATGCACCATGCTCAAAATTATTCCGTAAAAATGATCCTTGTTATCGTTGTTTCACATGTGGTCTTGATGAAACTTGTGCATTGTGCTCAAATTGTTTTAATGAAGAAGATCATGTTGGCCATGAGGTTTATATTTCTATTTGTCAACGTGAAAATGGTGGTGTTTGCGATTGTGGTGATAGTGAAGCTTGGGTTATTCAAAAACATTGTAAATATTATGAAATGGAGGAGGCAAACGAGGATGCTATTCCTAATGATTTTAAAAATTCTATTCGAGAAACTTTTGAAGCTTCACTTGATTATGTTATTGATGTTATGTCTGCATCAACTCCAAGCTTTATAAAATATAACGATAGAAACTCAATTTTATCTCAATCTTATAACAGTGATCTTAGTTCTGCTAAGTATGGTGGCGTTGATCAAAATACGTCAAAATTTTATTTAATTCTTTATAACGATCAAAGTAAACATATCAGTGATGCAATTAATAGAATCAAACTAGCTACTTTGAAAGTTTCAGAATTTGCAGAAATGGTGGCGAAAGAAGTACATAAAAATGGTAGAGCCATAGTTTTAGGGTCTGATAATTTAGATTTTTTAATACAAAGAAAAGAAATACTAGAGAAAACTGGATTATATTCTTGTATTAGAAGTTACAGAGATGTATTCAGAGAAGAAATGTGTGCCGAAATTATTGAATGGATTGATGATGTTACAAGAGGGTCAATTTTGACTAATTATAAAGTTGCTCCCAATGCACTTTGCCAAACAATGTGTTGTAAATGGAAACTGGGCGTTGATTTTTCTTCTAGTGTTCTTGGTCAATACTTTGGTGGTAGATTATATGAAAATCAGATTCCTGTGATCCCTAGTTTTTCCGATGAATTTTACCGTGATCCATTAACAAATTATTGGAATAATAATTCTCCTAATAAAGGCTGGGATTTACCTAAAGAAATATGTGAAAAATGTGATTATGATACTAATTTTAGTAATTCTGGCGAAAAGCTGATTCACGGTTCAAGACTTCAGTACCTTTTATTCTTTGACATTCGTTTTTGGAAAAAAGTGCGTATTTTATTACATGAGATGTACGTCTCTGTGGTGGTTTCTAATATTAATTATAAAGCAATAATGTCATGTCAATATAGTGATATTTATCCAGCATTGGCAGAAATTTATTTATCAATTGATAGAGAACCTGATTTAAATTTTATGTCCAACCTTTCTGTTCAATTATTTGCATGTCCTACCAATGCTACATTATTAAGTCGTCATGGAGAAATCACAAAATTTTTAGCTCTGGCTTATGGTTATCTCACAACCAAACATGCTGTATTACCACAAAATTTAATTAATAGAAAACCTGTGCTTTTATCTGCACTAAAAATAAGATATTGGAATCAAATTTTTTTTGATGCTGGTTACATATTACAAAGAAACGAGCTACCAAGCTATTTCTTTGGTACTAATTTTACTTCTCAAGTTATTGATGTGGCTTTACTATTTCATGGTAAGCCTATAATTAAAAGAGAATCAGTAGAACATGTTGAATATGAAACAAATGATTATTCATTATATTTTAATGCGGTTAGTGTTGTATCTCATTTATGTAAATTAATCGCTAAGAGTGCTCTGAAATTAAAAAATCATCAAGAAATTGTTTCTCCGGCAATTGTTTCATTATTAACTAGGTATTTCCATGTTATTGATTTCTATTGCTGTTATCATAATAGACTTGCATTTGAACTCAATAATGGTGCGAAAATCACCTCTGAACCGAAAACTGATTATGTCTCTCGAATTTCAACCCATGATGTATCTGTTGGTGGAATAACCACCAATGTTATACAATTTAATGTTGATAAAGAGGTGGTATGTTTTTTACATCCACTTAGTTCTTACTTATCTTACTTAATTGAAGAATGCCGCATGACAAGTGCTGACGAGTTAAAAAAATTAATACAATTATCAATTAATAAAATCAAACATGATAAGGAGTTTAAATACGACGCTTTAGATTTGAGAAACTTGTCAGCATCCAATCGTGAAAATATGTGGAAAATTATTTGTGATTATTCTTTAAGAACTGTTGTTTTATTATCACAAATTAAGGTAGGATTTTGGGTCAGAAATGGGTTTACTGTTAAATCACAAAACCAAAATTATAGAAATATTGGTCTTAGAGAGCATGGGTTTATTAGAGATATATTTATGCTACAATTGTTCTGTGTTACTGAAGATGCTAATACTGTATGTGCTACGTTCCTTGATCGTTGGTCTTTAATAAATTGGACCAATAAAACCGTGGAAAAAAATCCTGTTTATGATTCTTCTACAACTAAATTTATGGTTGAAGAATGCCTTGGATTCTTCATTAATATTTTAGAATATAATGATCATTTAATTGATTTGTCAGATATGGAAATTAATGAAATGTCAATAACTAGTATGATTATCCATTATTTATGTTTCAAACCATTAACTTATACAGAATTATGCAATGAATTACCAGAGTATATTTTCAGTGACAGAAGATTTGAATATATTTTGAATAAACTTGCTGACTATGTGTTGCCACCACAATCAACTACCAATGGCCGTTATAAACTTAAAGATAATTTATTCTCACAAATTAATCCTTATTACATTCATTATTCTACCAATAAACGCGATGAAGCTGAAAGATTAGTCAAAGTGAAATTAAACAAAAATAAAAAATTATCATTAGCAGATGTTTATTACAAACCTAAACATATTAAATATTCTTCATTCTTTCAAAGTCTTCCATGTTTTACTACCACTGTATATTTCACAAAGTTCATTCAAAGAGCTTTAATTTCAAGCACTCAAAGCGAAGATAGTGACAAGAGTTCTTATCAAAGTATAATAAATTTGACATTACATTTAATTCATATTTGTGCTGAACAAGATTTTGTTAGTGAAAATCAAGAAAATTTCACTGATTCATGTTTTATTAAAGATGAAGACGACGAAGAAAGCTTATCAATTATTGAACTTATTTGTAAAGGTTATGAATCAGGGAGATTAACAGAATATTCAGGAAAAGTTAGGGCAATATTTAAATTAATTGATGAAAATTTACTGAAAACTGATGAAAATGGAAAAAATATCCACAATCCTATTAATAAAGAAATTATGGCAAAAATTTTCAAATCATTAAATCTTTTCGCTGATTCTAATGGTTCAAATAATGATAAAACCGGCTTACGTAGTGGTAATAAGAAACTTGCAGCAGCAGAAAGAAAGAAGAGAATCATGGAATTAATGAAGAAACAACAACAATTATTCATGGAGAAAAACAAGCTCGCTGACGATAGCACGGAAGATAAGAATGCAGATACTTCTTCAACCAACAATACTAATAAAGATGAAACCAAATGTGATGTGAGTATGAGTAAAACCGATTCAAAGGAGGAACATACACATGATGAAGATAGTGATTGTAGTATTGATCAAGATTCTTGGAAGTATCCTGATGAATGTTGTATTTTATGCCAAATGCCTGGTGATGAAGATGATATCTATGGTATAATGGCTCATGTTAGTGATTCATCAGAATTCCGTAATGTCCCATTGAATGATAAATATTGGGTTTATAAGGCATTTTCACAAAATGATAGTTTAGATGAAAACCCTGATGTAAAATTGAAAGGTGGTGAAAAAATGCTTCAATACCTCAAAAAAATTGAAGATGAACATGTTATTGGGCCTGGCTTCCCAAATAATGATCCTTGGGCAACTATGAAACATCCTATCACAACATCTTGTGGTCATATTATGCATTTGTCCTGCTTGAAAAATCATTTAAAATCACAAAAGAAGAGAATTGGCTTTTTCACAAAGACTTTACCAGAAGATTTAGCCAACAGGGAATTTTTATGCCCGCTATGTAAGGCTATGAATAACGTTTTAATTCCGGTTATGTCTTATTCTAATGGGGTATCATTGAAAAATTATGTTCACCCAAATGAAAATGCTTCATGGCATTCATCTTTTGAATTATTCACAAGACAGAATTATAATAAAATAGCAAATAATTATGAATTATTGGCTCTTAATGAAGTAGAAGAATCTTGCATGAAGTCAGTTGTTAGCAGATACAAATCAAAATTATTTAACGAGTTTGAGAAAGAGAATGAAGAAAAAGCTAATAGTGAAGATTCCAAAATTGACAAACCCAATGGTAAACATATACATAATATGCAACATTTTGAAGAAGTATTCAATTCTATTGATAATGTTTTGTCAAGTATTACTTTAGTCTTTTCGTCTGATAACATTGAAAATATTATTGCAAATACTATCCAAGCAGTTGAAATATCGTTAAGAGGAGAATCATACAACAATATAACTAGTGCTATCAACACTACTATCAATGGTGGATATAATTTAGTGATCAATCAATTATCACATCAAATTTTGACTACATTGAGAGTATGGGCCGATTTCCGTAAATATTCAATTGCTCTTAGAATGAAGAGATCTGTTCTAAATTCACAGAAGAAAAATTATAGTGATCTCAGTAGTTGTCCTGGAACTGTTGATCACTATTTAGGCATTTTGAAGACTTTATCGACAAAGGATTTGTATACTATTAGTAACGTTAACTATTTTGAACTCTTGGTATCATCAATTCCGATAAAATCATTAGGAATAAGTTTCAATTCTATAGTGACAATGTGTTTTATGGGGGAGATTTTTAAAAACGCATTTACTATTGTATCAAGAATATTAACGCAAGAAAAATTAAGAACAGATGATGATGGAATTTCTTTGTATGATCTTCCAATTGTTGAAAATATAACTGATGAAATGATAAATGTTTCAGGTCAAATAATTGATTTGTTATACTTACAAGCTTTAAAATTGAATAATGACAGTGATAATAAAAGTTTTATTAGTTTAGCCAAAGACAGAAAATTATGTGAAGTATTTTATTCAATGTTGTTGAAGTCAGTTGTCCCATTTTTAAGACAATCTACAATTTGGGCGTATGTTAATGCTGCTAATAATAAAGAAATGAGCGAATTACTAGGAGATAATGAGGCTGATAAATTATGTAATTTCTTGAAGATACCGACTTTTTCAACAATGTTATCAAGATTTTTAAATAAGTCTACTTTTGAAGGTCAAAAATTCCAAGCTTTTGTTTATCATATGAAATTATTTATTGAAATGAAAGTTTTACCCCAAAATAGTTTACAATTAGCATACCCAGGTAAAATTGAATTGATTAATTTACCAAGTAGAATGGATCATTTTTTCACTAAATATATGTACCCTAGAGTCAAATATGTTATGGATTACGAACCTGCAATATGTTTATTTTGTGCTAAAGTTATGCCATTACAAGAACCAACAATTGGGTTTAAAAAGGGTGAATGTACTATTCATTATGAAAATGAATGTGGAAGTGATTGTGGGATCTTTTTGTTGCCAAAGGAAGGCTCTATATTAATCTTAAGCAAAGGGAAAGGTTCATTTTTCCCAGCACCCTACTATGATCAACATGGAGAGTTGCCCAAAGATCTTAAAAGAGGCCATCCTTTGCATTTTAATAAGAGTAAATATCAAGAATTTATTAAGCATTTCTGGTTACAAAATAATATTACCAACGAAATAACCAGAAAATTAGAAGCTGGTGTCGATACAGGTGGTTGGGAAACTTTATGAAGTAAACAACAAAATAGTATTAATATTAAATAGTCAACTATATATAAATCTACTTATCTAAAAAATATATGAGATTTTGTGTATCTAATAGGTAATAATACAAAAGGAGATAATAATAAAGAAATAAAATATTACAGTAATAATAGTGATATTATATTCTGTTATAATTTGGTTTCTTCTAATTTTTCAGTGACTTCTTTGGCAGCGTCTGAAGCATTTGCAGGAGCAACAGGAGCGGCAGCGGCAGCAGCAGCAGCAGCACCTGGGTAACGACTACCTTTGTTCTTAACCTTCTTAATCTTTTTCTTTTGAGGTTGAGCAACAGGATAACCCTTTTGTTCAGCTTCTTGCCATACTTTGTCAGTCTTGAATTCTTCTCTTATTGGTTCCAATAAACGGTTGATGGCATCTGCAACACCTGATTTCAAATCAGGAGGAGCAAGTTTCTTTTCTTTGAAATCACTCTTAATATCGGCTAAAGAAGTGTAGTTAATATTGCCTCCGTACTTTTCAGGTCTTTCAATTGGGAATTCAAAGGCACCAGTTTGAAGTTTGTAAATTGGAACAAGAACGAATTCAATAAATGATAAAAGACCGTTTTCTTCTATATTACCAGGCTCACAGAAAGCAGTGTTAATCTTCTTCTTAACAGCCTTTGGTTCTTCTAAAAGATCAATCTTAGAGTTTGGATCAGAAGCAGACATTTTACCGCCTTGACCTAACCCAGGCACCATAGGATTCATTAAATGTGCCCTCTTTTTGTAACCAAGGCTTTCTAAGTTTTCTTCAGCTAATACAAAAATTTTACGTTGATCAACACCACCAAATTGGGCATCACAATCTAAGTATTGCTCATCTAAAGCTTGCATTAATGGGTAGATTAAACCAGATAATAAAGGATTATCGACTTGTTTAACAACATCGGCACCAGCTCTTTTAGCATCATTTTGTGAAACCTTATTAGATAATCTGAAAAGATCTAAAGTATAATCAGCAGATAATTGGTAAGAAGAACCGACCACGAATTTCAATTTTTCAATTGGAACATTAATAGACTTAAGAATAGATTTAACAACGCTTTCGTAGTATTTGGCTCTGTAGTTGACAACTTCTAATGGTGCCTTCATGTTATCTAAGAAAGCATGTAAATCAGCTAAAAGGACAGTGATTTCACAACCAGCTTTTAAGAAATGAGCTAATTTAGTCATAGCAACAAAGTAACCACAGTGTGGTCTACCAGTTGGTGCAGTACCCCAGTAAATCTTTAATGGACGTTTTTCATTTTCCAAAATGTTCTTAATAATTTGAGGATTTAAAACTTCCTGCAAATTTTCAGTAATTAAATTGAATTGTTCGGTTGGATGAGAAACTGTAGACATCTTTGAATATTATTTATATATCTAGATTATTAAAAAAATATATCTATCTTATCTTTGAGATGGATGGAATAGTTTGAAGAGAAAAAAATAGTTTCTTAAGTGAAAATTTCTAAAAGGAAGAAGAACAACCAAAACGGAAGAAAAATAATAAAAAAACAAAAAAATGAATGAATCATTATTGTTTTTTGAACCGGGTGTCCTTGAAATATATACCAGAATTATGGATCAATAATAAATATGATATAATCATCTTTATTATTTCTCTTGTTCGCTATAAGTTTATATTAAGTTAATTTTATAGTTATAAAAATAATGTTAAATAAACAATAAATATATCAAAGTCATTCTAACAAGTGCACTTGAACATTTTAGTATTCCATAACATACTGTAAAAAGTTTTTGACTAGAAATTTTTCAGAGGTTTTTTAGCAATAAATTGGTAATATTCAAAAATTTTTATTTTAATATGATGAAAAAAAAATTTTTTTTTGCGATGAGTTTTTCACCATAATAACACTATTGATATTGATACATTATAATAATAACCAGGCAATTATACACATAGAAATGAGACATAAATCAAAGAACAACGTTAAGAAGAGTAGAGACAGTAAGAATCCTCAAATTATCGGTAATACTAGCGAGTATAAAGTCGTTAAATCAGCAAATAGATTAAAATGGAAAGATGTGAAAATCTCTAGATCAATAGATGTTGTTGAAGGGTTTTTTGGTCTTCAAGAAATCGAAGGTGTTGATGTGAAATATGTTAATAATGTGCCTGAATTTATTACTAAAGATTCAAGTAAAATCTCTGATAAAATTGATGAAGATCGAGAGATTGCTAATGACAAGGTAAAGAAGAATATGTCTTTAATTACATCGGATGATGAATTAAGTTTCGAAGAAGAAGAAGGCAATGAAGAAGAAGAAGAAGAATTTGGTGGATTCAGTGACGAAGAAGTGACCGAGACACCAAATGAATATTCTACTGAAGATAAAGTAATTCCAAATATAGAAGTAGAAGAATCCAAAGAATCTGAAGAATCCGAAGAAGTTGATGATGAGTTAATAAGAGATTATAAAGAAAATTTAAAATCTTTGGATATTGAAGAAGACGATGATGACAACGACGAAAAAGAACAAAAAGATGAAGTTATTTTAACTCAAGAATTTTTAGATAACTGGAGCGGTCTTGAATTATCCAGCTCTTCATTAAAATCATTACAAACGTTAAATTTCAGTGAACCAACAGAAATTCAAAAAAGATGTATTCCTTTAGCAATAAAAGGTAATGATTTAATTGGTAAAGCTGCAACTGGTTCTGGTAAAACCTTAGCATATGGTTTGCCGCTTATTGAAAAATATTTGAAAATTGTTAAAGAAAATAAAACGGACAGTCTAATGACAGGGATCATCTTCACTCCAACAAGAGAATTAGCTAAACAAGTGCATGATCATTTAAACAAAGTTTTAGAACAACAAGGAAAACTTTTCAATAAAAGAAAAATTACTTCAGCTATTGCAATTACTGGTGGTTTATCTATCCAGAAACAAGAGAGATTAATTCAACAAAGAAACCCAGGAATAATTGTCGCTACTCCAGGTAGATTCTTAGAATTAATTGAATCTAATAATAACAATATTATGAAAAAATTTTCTCATTTACAAGTATTAGTACTTGATGAAGCTGATAGATTATTACAAGATGGTCATTTTGACGAATTAGAAAAAATTATAGAAGTTTTGAATAGATTTAGAATCCAAGCTCATGGAGTTAAATGGCAAACATTAGTGTTTTCAGCAACTTTTTCAAAAGAATTTTTTGGTAAATTAGAAAAGTTCTCAACAGGTAAAAAACCAAAGAAAAATCACGAAGAAGAAAGTGAAGATTTAGGTGCTGATCGTGAAATTATTGATCTTTTGGTGTCAAAATTAAAATTCAAACAAAAGATTCCTAAAGTCGTTAATATTAACCCAAAACAAATTGTGTCAGGTAGTATCTCCGAAACATTAATTGAATGTGATGATGAGAAAAATCGTGATTTGTACCTCTATTATTTCTTACTAATGTTCAAAGGGACTAATTTAGTTTTCACTAATTCTATTGATTCTGTCAAGAGACTCACTTCATTTTTAAGATTATTAAAAATCAAAGCTTATTCTATTCATTCATCAATGATGCAAAAGCAAAGATTAAACAATTTGGAAAACTTTCAAAAAGCTATTAAAGAAGGTAATGATAATGTCGTATTGATTGCCACTGATGTAGCAGCTCGTGGTTTGGATATTCCAAATATTAATCACGTTATTCATTATCATTTACCAAGATCTGCCGATATATATATCCATAGATCTGGTAGAACTGGAAGAGCTGGTAAAGAAGGTGTTTCAGTCATGATTTGTTCCGCAAAAGAAGCTAGCGGTCCATTAAGAAGATTAAGAAAATTAATCAAAAATGAATCTTTAAAAGTGAAAAAAGATTCTGAAGATCAAGACAATGTAGATGAATATGATAATGTGAAATTATTGCCAATAGAAGTGCGTATATTTGATCAATTAAAAGAGCGTGCAGAATTAGCTAGAGATTTAGCTGAATCAGAAGTTTCATCAAACTCTCTAAAGAAGGAAGATTCTTGGACAGCTAAAGTTGCTAAGGATTTAGAAATTGATGATTTATCAGATTTTGAGGATGAATTCTTAAAAAAAACCAGAAACAAGAAAGTTAAAAAGACTTTATCTAAAAACACTAACGCAATTAAACGTCAAGAATTAAATAATTTATTGAACAATCAAAAATTAAAATATTACAGCAAATCAAAGAGTATTACATCTGGGTCTTTTAATTTAGCTGATTTTATCATTAAAGGTAAAGGCCATAATGAAATTATTGGTCACAAGCAAACAAATGTTCTTGATATTATTAAAAAATCTAAAAAGAGTCATAGTGATAGATTGACAAAGATAGAGAACGATGGTAAAGTTCAAAAAGATAAGATTAAACAACATAGAGACGCTAAAATTAGAAAGAAAGATGCAAAAAAGAAGAATAAAAATAAAAATAAATTAACTGAAGAAGCTCAATATGATACCGAAGAGGATGATGATTGAGACCCTTTTATATATTTTATAGATCATTTAAATGAATGTATATTGACATTTTTGCTTTTACTATTATTGTAATATATATAACTAATTAAATATTTTGATATTCAAAGGCTCATATGCATAGGATGGAAAAAAAATATTTGCAATCTTCATCTGGAAATTTTTTTTTTTAAATAACATTACTACTACAATCATATTGTTTATAAACACAACTGGAGACAATATTTAACAATAAATAACAGTAGTAACAATGCCTACTTCGAGTAGCTTTGATAAAATATCTAATGAAAATCTTGAAGAATTAGTCTCAGATCCAGATAATTTGGATAAATGGATTGAAAGTATTAACAAATTAGAGAATAATAATGACGAAGGAATAACAAAAAGATCACCATTACTTGAAAAAAAATTACTCATTGATACTTACTTCTCATTATTGAAAAGATTTCCTTTATTAGAAAATTATTGGATTAAATTAGCTGAATGGAATTTTAATTTATTTGATGGAGAACAGGGTGAATTGATTTATTTGAACGCATTGAAGGTAATTCCAAGATCTTTAAAATTATGGACTGAATATCTTAAATATAAAATAAAACTAGGTAATTTTAAATACAATGATTTGAAATTAGTATTTAAAACAGCTGAGAATAGAATAGGATTCCACTATTTCAGCTCAATATTTTGGGATTTATATTTACTATTTGAAAAAAATTATAATCCAGATAAGAAAGATTATAAATTCCAATGCTTCTTGATATTAAGAAAATTAATCGAACTTCCTATTAACAATTATGCTAAGTATTATAAAAGATTTGTCAAATTTATTGATAATGAAATAAATATTACAAATGCATTAAGTTTTGTTTCTGAGCTGGATTTAAACAAATTTACCAATTTTGATAATGCCAAAAAGAGAAAAAATGGACAAAGAAATGCAAATATAAATAAAAGAATAAAAACATCTAAAAAACAAAAAAATTTGAAAACTGCCCCTGATAGTAAATTTGAAGATGGAGATAATGATAGTATAACTGAAAATGGAGATATTGGTAGTAAAGAAGTAGTGAAGAAATTAACAACTAAAGAGTTAAGAAGAAGACTTAAAAAGGCATTCATAAAATTATATGTGACAACTCAATATGAAGTGTTTAGAATATATCAATATGAAAGATTAATTAAACGTCAATACTTTAATACAACATATTTACCTACTAAAGAGTTAGATGCTTGGACCAGTTATTTGGATTATTTGGAAATCAAATTTGCAGAATATCATAAGGTTAACAATATTAATAGTAACCAATTAACTATTAGAAATAATCTCATTGCAAGAATTCAACTTACATACGATCGTTGTTTGATATCTTCTGCTTTATATGAAAAGTTTTGGATAAGATATTTCTGGTTTTATTATAATATTAAAGAATATGGAAGTGCTAGAAACATACTTATTAAATCTTTTCAATTCTTACCTGTGACTAAGATATCTACGAAACTATTATTAATTGATTTAGAGCATTGTTTAGGTAATCACTTAATTGCAAGAGATTTATCTTTGAGATTGTTAATGAAATTCCCGCAAGTTGAAGAAGTTTGGAAAGTGTTTTTAAATAATGAAGCGCTTTTCTTTAGCAATGATGATGAATATTTAACTTCAACAATTGAAAGTAAGTTGAATGAGTATGGATTTGACTCATTATTTCTGTTTATTATTAACTATAATGAAATTAATCAAGATTCAAAATTAAAATTTTTAGAAAAATTTTATAGTGATGATAGTTGGATGAATAATGACAAATATCTAATGATTTTCTTAAAATTTTTAATTTTTAACAATTATAATATTGGCAATAATGAATTATTGTTAAAAGTATTCAATATTGCTAAAGATAATAATATTATTTTGGCTAAAAAATTATTTAAAATTTACGAAGAATATATAATTCCTAGAAAAATTAAACCTGATGATGAGGATGCTAATGATTTACACAAGTTTCATTTGAAAGCAAGTTTACAAAGTAATGAATTTTGGTAAAATATATTTATAATATGTGTATATTTACATATGTGTTTGTATAATATAAAACGAAAATTAATAGCAACAATAGTAGCAGTGAATTTTCTAAATAATTTTAGATATTTTATCATTAACACTGGATAAGAATCCTGTAGGACCACATTCAAATATTGAATCTTCATTATAATTTTTACTATTAATCCAATCATTAGAAGTACTATTATTAAGTTTTGGCAATTTGACAGTATTTTTATCTTTTTTATCTTTTTTCTTATTATTATCAACATCAGTTAATAATGGTGAATAAATATTCTCTTTAAATAATTTATCTCTTGACAAAAATGCTTCCATTTCTTCATCATTATTTAATCTTGGCGAAGACCTAACATGCGTTAATTCAGGAACCAGTAAACTTTTCAGCTTCTTTAATATTGCTGATGACAGTTTAAAATCTTTATTTATATCTTGAAAAAACTTCAAATCATTATCAACACTATTATGTTCGTATTCATCATTATCTTCATCAATAATTACAGATCCTTCATAATCGTCACTTTCTGAAATGTTTTCAGAAGGATCATTCTCTTCATCACCTTCTTTATAATCAAAATGTTGATTGATTAAATGATCAATAACTAGCCATCCATAAGCATTAGCAAAACGACGACGGACAATGATATTGTTATGCGCATCAGGTTTTAAATTAACTAATACTTTCCTCCATGACATATTGTTGTGCCATTCGAGTGCAATTTTTTCTTCCAACCTTTCCTTTTTTGTGGCCAGCACTGCAAAGAAATTAGAAAAAGTATCAGCAAATGGATTAATAGCATAATCCAAACTATTCCTTAAATCATTGGTGTTATTATTGTTATTAGTATTAGAATTAGAATCTTCATTATTTGAAGATGTAGAAGATAAAAGCGGCTGTTGCTGTTGCTGTTGCTGCTCAGATTCTTTGTTTTTTCTTACTTTAAATTTGTACACATCTTTTGATTCATAAACTTTATCATGAATTATTGGATCTACTCTCTGAGTAGGTTCAATTATATATTCCTTAGGTGGTAAAGGCGGTATAAGAGCACTTCTTGCACTGTCAATAACTGAAGCTCTAGGTAATGGATTATAATTACTACTATCATTATCATCATCTTCGTCGTCATTATCTGTATTATCAGTTCGTTTAGAAATTTGGGGGGATACCCATGATTGTATAGCATTTTGTAGTGGTGCAAAAAAAGATGGTGTATTATTATCAGAATTAGTAATATTTTTTGATGAAAGAACATTTAATGAATCAAGAGTAAATGTTCTCTGTGGTAGTGACGATTTTATTGAAGGGATTTCATAAATTTCTGCATTGGTATTATTTTTAGAATTGTTAGTATTTGAATTTTCTGGATCTTCTTCAATGGTATCATTAGTTCCGTCGCTTTTTTGAATAACATATTCATTTGATAAACCTGTAGTAGACGTAATAGAATTAATCAAAGGCATAGAAAACATAAAGTCAGGAATATTTATGATTCTATTTGAAATTCTTTCAAAATTAGTAATACCACTTTCTTGATTAGTAATTCTGTTGTTTGAAGTATTAGCAATATCACCATATTCTTTCCCAGATTTTAAAATTGTTGCAACTTTCCTCAAACCTTTAAAATCAAGAAATAATAATGCACCAGTTCTTAAAGGAACAATACCATCATTAATCGCAGACGCATAAAGGGTTCTTCTTTTAAATTTCTTAAGAATATAATGGCCTGGACCGGTTGGCAATAATTCAATTAAAGATTTGGTACCGTCTAATTCAGTTAATTTAAGCGCCAACTCTTGGCCGGTTCTACCAACTGCTCCAAAATTAAGGGCTGCTTGAACATAACTCGGAGAGTCAATATCAGAAATGCCTAATAACGGGGAAGCTAAAGTAATGAAATTGATTGGTTGCACTTTTTTGAAAAACCAAGGAAAATTATTTTCAATATAAGCAATTGCAAATGTTTGGATTAAACCACCTAAGGAATGCGCAATAAAAGAAATTCTATTAATTGATCGATTTTTTTCATAAACATCATTAATAACATATTCAGCAACTTTCATGCCCAAATATTTGATGCCACGTTCAGTTTTACAAACATTGTTACGATATCCTGTTACTAATATATTTTCATTAGTAACTTTTGCCGCATTATCAATTTGTTCTTTAAGGTAATGCAAGTCAGCACCAACATTAGAGTGAAGCCCATGAGTAAGTACCACTAAATGAATAGGCTTAGTAGAAATAGGTTTAGGATAATTCCAAAGATCATCAGTGGTTAATCTGAAAACATGTAAGTGATTAACATCAAAAGTACCTAGATCATGATTATTAAAAGCATTACTATTATTATTGTTATTGACATCAAGTAGACCAGAATCTTTAGAAATTAAAATTTCAAATTCAATAGTTTGCTCACTAGAAAAGAGCATTTGAGAGACAACATCAACTATCCAAACGTATTTTTCTTTAATAGTATGGCAGAAGAGTTCAGAACTGAAAGATTGGGCGGGCTGGAGATTTGGCTCATATTTGGGCTGATTTGCCGAAATATAACATGGTAAATTATGAGTATATTCAACAGGTCTCACATCAACGTATAAAATATAGGGGCCCATGAGATAAGCAGCACGTTTAGCTAAGACCTCACAGTTTCTTATTTTAAGGAACAAAGAAGATTGATCGATTGAAGCGAAAGGTTTCTGTGTTTTTGAATTAATTTCATTGATAGTAGGTGGCTTGTAAGTGATAACATAACGTTCTTTTTCACCAATTTTCACTTTACTTCGATATCGATAAAGTAAATCGTCTGGCATTCTTAAATATTAACTGCTTAATGTTCATGAATTGATATTATATTTATATTACTTAGTATAATATATTGATTTTATTGATGGCGATGAGGCTGCAGATGTTTTTTTTTTCTTATTCTTTGCCTTTTTGTGATTTTCAAATGATTTTTTTTTTCGCTCTTTATATTTTTTTTTGTTTTCTGCTGCGATGCGATCTTTTATTATTTTTGATGGAGAAACGCTTTGCATTTTTCGCCTAAGACCTTATTTATTTTTTAATAGCAAAAAAGACATTATATGTGAGGATTTCTTAGATAACATATAACATGGAAGTAAAGTGCTACTACTGTTATTAAAATGTGTATATTGTCATGAATAATTGTTAAAAATATTAATTCTGAAATAGCATTTTATAAGTATTTCATTTTGGGTAATGGATAAAGATATCTCTCAAACAATATTCTTTTTAATTACTTTTTGAGATATCCGTTACTATTCATGCTTATTAATTCAGTCAAGTGTCAAAAAAATCAGTTAACTGAAAATAAATTGATGTAATACTTATAAATAATTACTTTTTTACACCAATGTTTAATTAACCTTGAACGATATCACTGTTAGCCTTTATCATATGTCATTTTTTATATATAGCAATTTATTGCACGCCGAAAAACATAACCCGGAAATTACTGAGGAAAAAAAATTTTTTTTCCTCTGATTGAAAAATAATTTTCAAATTGAAAATAATTTTGGCGAATATTTTTTTAAAGAAAACTTGATTGAAATATTCTACTATTGAAATTTAAAAGATAAATTCAATAAAGAATAACAATAATATAGAGAAGTTAATATATTTTTTAAAAAAAAGAAATATCATTAATTTTATATTTTTTTGAGGCAAATTCTTTTTTATTCTTTGTGAATTATTTTATTTATCATATTTTTATTCGAAAGGATTTTTCATTTTCTTGCAGACGCGTTTGGTGGAACATAATAACAAACAAATTATAATTAATCTGAAAAGAATAATATAATTCATACACACAAAAATAAACAAACAGAGCAAAAAAGAAGTAAGAATAAAGGAATAAGAATATTAATAATGTCTGAACAAATGGATGTTGATGAATTCAGAGAGGACGGGTCTCCTGTCAGATCTCCAAGAAGAAGAAGTTCTCCAGAAAGAGATAGATCCCCTGCCAGAGATAGATCTCCAAGAAGAGATGATCGTAGAGATAGATCAAGAAGAAGCGACGATAGATACAGAGGTGGAAGAGACAGAGACAGAAATGGTGGAAGAAGATACAATAGAGGCGGGGACCGTTATGGTGGTAGAGGCGGAGACCGTTATGGAGGAAGAAGAGGCCCACCAAGAGGAGGCAACAGATACGATGATGATAATTCTCTGGATTTTGACCCAGCTAGATACAGTAGTAATGGAGCTTATGCTGATAAAACCAATAGAAACTATTCAAAGAGTATCTTCGTTGGTAATATACCCTTTGATTGTAGCTGGTCTGAATTAAAAGACTACTTTAAAGAAGTTGGTGAAGTTATCCGTGCTGATATTGTTACTTCTCATGGTCGTCCAAGAGGTATGGGAACTGTTGAATTTGCTAAAGAAGAAGACGTTCAAAAAGCTATTCAAAAGTATAATCATACTACTTTCTTAGATCGTGAAATCTTTGTCAGAGAAGATAATCCTCCTCCATCAAACAGTGGTAATTCTAGAGATGATTACAGAGACAGAGACAGAGACAGAGATAGCAGATACCGTAATAGTAATAGAAGATATGACAGATACGACGACCGTGATCGTGATAGAGGAAATAGTAGAAGAGATGATAGATATGGTGGTGATAGAAGAAGAGGTGGTAGAGATTATTATGATTCTTCTAGAGGCCCATCTAACAGAGCATCCTCTTCTCCACAAGGCTATGAAGTATTTGTTGGTAATTTACCATTCAGAACTAACTGGCAAGATTTGAAAGATTTATTCCGTGATGCTGGTGATGTTATTCACGCAGATATCAAAGAAGACGAACGTGGTAGATCTAAAGGTTTTGGTATCGTTACTTATGCCACTAGAGAAGAAGCTGATAAGGCTATTGAAAAATTCCAAGATTACGAACTTGATGGCAGAAGAATTGATGTTCGTGATGGTAAGAATAATTCTAGATTAGACAATATTAAAACTGATAATGATGAAAATAATGGCAAACAGCAGAAAGACGATGATGAAAAAGCCTCCAATCCTGCCTCTTCCTCTTCGGAATTCAGCAAAGGTGTCTCTGGGAATGGTCCACCTAGCAATACTATATATGTAGATAACTTACCATTTTCCACTGTTAATGAAGATTTATATGACTTATTTGAAACTATCGGTGTTATATCAAATGCTGAAATTCAACGTGATGAAGAAACTAATAGACCAAAAGGTTCAGCTGTTGTTAAATTTGAAAATCAAAGTGATGCTCAAATAGCAATTGATGAGTTAAATGGGTATAAATATGGTGAACGCGAATTACAAATCTCTTATGCTACATTCCCATAGATAAACCTACGCTATTTTCATCTCACAAAAAAAAAAAAAAAAAATAAAGAAACATAATATAAAACAACTAGATAATTGATGTTTTAACTCTTAACATCATCAACTATGCTATTTTCACAATGTATTTAATTTTCCTTTTTTTTTATTCATATCTCTCACTCACTCACTCACTCACTTACTCACTTACTCACTTACTCACTTACTGACTCACTTTTTTTTTAATCCTTTTTTAATCTAAAAATTATTTTACTTTATTATTTTATATATTTAATTATTTATTATTTTTTATACATATATTTTGTTATATTATTTTACTTATTTAATTCTTCGTACTCAGAATAACAGATGTATAAGTACCCTTTAGAAACGATGCCATTATTTTTCACTAGGAAAAAAAAGATGAAAAAAAATTTTTTTTTTTTTTTTTTTTTGAGAACAAAAATTTTTTTTCTAATTTACTTCTTTCTAACTATAATTATCTCATTGACTACAGATCCGAGTTAATATTAAACAACGAATAATGGGTAAAAGAACTAGAGTGTCTAATAGTAAAGGGCCTAGAAGAAAGAAATTTAATCGTACACCAAAAATAATTGAACCAGCAACCTCTGGAGTCTATGTAACATGCCGCAGACGTAAAGAACATGAATGTGCTAAAGAATTAGTTAATTTATTTGAAGACAAAGTTGAAGAATATGGAATTAAAAAAGATCATAACAATAGTAATAGCGATAGCGAAGAAGAAGAGGGGGAAGACAATAAATTATCAATTGAAGAATCTATCAAATTAGAACTTTCAAATATCAACAAAGTATCTAAAGATAAGAAAGATAAACCATTAATAAAGCCAATAGTATTAGATCAAGAATGTTTAGTGTTTATTAAATTGCGTAAACCGATAAATCCAGAAAAATTCATTCATAAAATATTAACAGATCTCTATGTAACTAAACAAAAGAAGACTAATTATGTGTTGAAATTATTACCAGTACAATTCTCGGTTAATGCTACCATGTCTGAATTAGAGAAATTAGCTAAACAAGTATTGAAACCACATTTCCATAAAGAAGAAGGTCAGTTACCTTATAAATTTGCTATTAATATAGCTAAGAGAAATTTTAATGTTTTGGAAAAAGATGACATGATTAGAAAAATTGCTGAATGTATTGGTCGTGATCATGGTCATAAAGTTGATTTGAAAAATTTTGATAAATTAATTGTTGTGGAATGTTTCAAAAATAATATTGGTATGAGTGTTATAGATGATTATGAAAAATTCTACCGTTATAATGTTGAGCAAATGTTCGTTAAAGAAACTTTTGATAAATCAAAAGATGCATCCAAGGATAATAAAGAAAGCAAAGAAAATAAAGAAAATAAAGAAAATAGAGAAAATAGAGAAGATAAAGAAGTGAAAATAGATGCGAAAGAAGAAGCCAAAGAAGACACTAAAGAAGAAGTAACCAATGAAATTAAAGAAATCAAAGAAGCTCATGAAGAATCTAATATAACTGACGCTACTGAAGAAACTAAAGAATCCACTGAAGATCAAGAAACGGCAGAATCTAAAGAAAATAGCGAATCTTGTGGATTTAAACTCTTTGGTTAACCATTTAAATAATAAATTATGTATAATAAACTCTAGTGCAGTAATTTTTTTACGAAGAATTTTTTGTAGTAAGAAAAAATGAAAAATGAAAAAGAAAATATAATGAAACTTAAAAGAAAAAAAAAGAAAAAAATGGGGGAATATTTACTTAGTGAACAAATTTAATAATTATTATTATATTGAACAATATTGATAAACAAAATATAATTAATCAGCTGAAAATATTAGCAGAAAATGACTGAAAATACTTTATTTGAGAACTTCTATGACCATGATTGGGAAAATGATGATAGATTCAAGGCTGGAGTTAATAAAATACTACAGTCTTATAACAATAACCCCAATTACCTGGGAAAAGAAATCAAAAATGAGCAAATAATAACTAAAGCAAAATCATTTTTTTACAGGAAACAGCATGGAGTAGAATTGAATATTAATGAATATAATAATTGGATAGATACTACAGGTAGATCAGCTGAAAATAAATTATTTTCAGTTACACCATCATCACCTTCTTATTCAAGCAAATCTCACATCGATGATACTTTTGTTGATGATGCTCCTAAATCTTTAAAATATGATGAACTTGTGGAATTAATTTTACAAGGTAAACCAATACCAGGGATTAAACAAATTCCTGATACTGTTCTTGTTGATCAATCATCTGTTTCAAAATTAAAACCTCGTGAAAAGCCATGGGAAGTCGGTCAATAATAATAATAATAACACAAAAAAAGATATGTTTTATTTTATATTTACCTTCTATTCAAATTTTATTTATTCATTTATATATCGAAGACTTTTTTATTTTCTTTTCTTATTTACACTTCCAAATAAAGGGTTGTTATTCTTCTTTTTAGCAAATCTCTGACTCTTTGATTTAATATCGTCGTCGTCGTCGTCGTCTTCAGCATCGCTATCTTTATTATTATTATTATTATTATTATTATTTTTGCTATAACTATTATTCTGTTGTTTGTGTTTCTTTGATGTTGATTCATTTAAATTCTTTCTTATTTTACTGACATTGTCTTTCCTTATTTTATTCTTTAATGATCTAATTGTATTTGAATCATTACCATTAATTTCTAAATTATTCATAACTTTAGCTGTTTTAAGTCTATTATTAATACTATTATTAGCCTTTCTCTTAACGATTTTATTATTCCTTATGTGATCATCAATAGTATTTATTTGTAATTTATCACTACCTTTAGATATTCCACTGATGCCTTCCCCTGGTGCCACTATTGGTAAGCTAAAAAATTCATTATTGCTGTTTGGAAATTTAGCTATAGTACTATCGGTATCATCATTCTTTGGAGTTGGAAAATTCATCCACGATAATATCTTTTTGTTAGTTTGCAGAATCGAATTCTTGAACTCAGTTTGAAGATTTGTCTTCTCTTGAATTATCTGTCTATTAGTTTTCTTTTCCATTTCTTTTAGTTATATTAATATTATTAGTATTATATAAAAGTTTACTGATTCTATAACTAGTAATAAAAGTTTTCAAATTAGAAGAAAGTAAAAAAAATTTTTTTTTCTTCCGTAATTTTTTTTCTTCGTTTATCAATAGATGGATAGATTCCTTATATTGAAGTACACACATGTCTTTTATACTTACAATTGTTATTATCTATATCACAATATATATATAAATTCTATGATGTATTAAAGTAATTATAATCTAATCATGAAATTAAAGTATTGACAGCCCATTCTACACTTAAAGTTCTTAAATCAGTATAAGTTTGACCAACACCCACGAAAAGAATTGGAATACCAGTAGAGTAAACTAAATTAACCATGGTACCAATTAAATCACCAACTGTATCACATTTACTAATAATAAAGAAATCAATCTGTCTATTAGCACCTAAGAATGATTTATTGAAATTACTGGCTTGCATAACTGAATCTGTACCAACCAAGGCTTCACCAACCATGATAATTTTATCTGGTTGTGCAGCAATCGCAAAATCTTTCAACGGTGCCATTAATTTAGAATCATTATGTCTTCTACCGGCAGTGTCCATTAAAACAATATCATAACCTTCGGTTTTAGCATATTCAATAGAATTTCTAGCAATTGCTGAAACTTTTGATAAATTACCATAACCTTGTTCAAAGACTTTCAATTTAGTAGATAAATGTGATGATTCAATTAATTTATTTAAATTTCTTTCATGCACTTTCAATTGTTCAACAGCACCAGATCTGAAAGTATCACAGGCTGCAATTAACACATTGAATTTATTATTTAATAACCAAAATGCTAATTTCGATAAATTCGTGGATTTACCAACACCATTAACACCAACAACACTAATAACATATGGTGATTTAACACCTTTCTTCTTACTTAATTCTTGTTTTTTATATATTTCTTGTAATAAATTGACTGAAGTGTTTGGGGTTAAAATCTTGGTTAATTCATTTTCTAAAGCTTTTTTAATTTTATTCTCAACAGATAATTTACTAGTGCTAGAACCAATTATTCCTGGAGTTAAAGATGTGACCAATTTTTCAGCAATTTCTGCACTAACATTCTTTTTGATTAAATTTTCTTTGATAATTTTAGAAGATTTCTTTAAATCTTGTTCAGTAATTTTTTGTCCTCCAACAAGATATTTCTTAAGGAAACTTAATGCGCCTCTGCTTTCTAATTCATTTTGAGCCCCATTAGCATTTTCTCCACTTTCTATTAGAATTTCATCCAATTCTTTCGACAAATCATCAAGTATAAACCCATTTTTAGTATTAGATCCATAGTGTTTAGTTGAAGCTAGTTCTGATACATCAACATCGGTATTATCATTTTTACTATTCCCTGTATTATCAGTAAAATCTAAAGTAGTACCATCATCTTCAATAATATCACCATCATCTGTCCATTTACGAATTTTTTTTACGTTTTTCTTTGCTTTCTTCTTCTTCTTATCAGTGACTTTTTTCTCTTCTGCTATTTCTTTTTCAATTTCTTCCTCTGATTCTTCCTTTTCATCATGTTCCTCTTCATAATGATCTTTGCTTTGTTGGATATTATTCACTTTTTTAATCAATTCCTCAACAAATGCATTAAATTTCACATCCTTTATTAATTTAATAAAATCAATATATTCAACAAAGCTTTCATTTTCTTCAAAATTCAAATTCTGTTCATTATGCTTAGCATCTGGGAATAATCTGAAAACAATCAATGCTAAAAATAATTTTTTCAAATCTTTCAAAAATTGATCTAATTTTGTTAACTGTAAGGATTTCACAGCTAAAGATGAATATTTAGCAGATATGATGAAATAATCTTTACCAAAAGTAGTGTATTTTAATACATCATCACCTAATATTACGTTACTATAACTTTTGATTTCTTGGGAATCTTTATAATTATATTTCATGAATTTCTCTTTAATCATATCATTTAAGATATTTATATGTTTTGTATAGTTATACTTTGCATCTTCCTCCCAATTGACTTCAAATAAAACAATCCCTGATGCGGTTGAAATCATCAAACTTTCAAAAAAAGAAGCAGTACACATATTAAATTTATATTATTATTTGCAGTTCTAAGACAACTACAGTAATTCTAATACATGTATCTATTTTTCGATTATTACAATCTCTATTAATATAAAATATTAATATATTAATGGTGTTCGTTTATTCTTATCGATAAATCAATTTTTATTCCTTTCTTTTTTTTGGCGTTGATTTTTTTTTTTCTTTTCATTAGAAAAAAAAATTGTACTATGAGCGTTGTTAATGTCAACATCTTCATCAACAATATAGATTACCAGTATAAAGAGAGTAACTCTGATATTATATGCTAACATTTAATATTACTGATAAAGTTAGATGTGCTTACTTCAAAAATATATAGTATATATTTATTAAATAATAAAATATAATAAATTGGATATACAATGACAATTGTTTTGGATAAAACCCTATTTATTTACATTTTTTTTTTCTATTATTTGTAAATTACCATAATATATTACACATACATATATATATTTAAAACCAACATGATTATCTTTTAAATCCTGGTGGAGGCTGGAATGGTTTAGGGGCACCAGAAAACCCAACAGTCTTTATTGGAGCTCTTAAAGCATTTTGTAAAGCTTTATCTTTATTATTATTATTACTATTAGTCTTAGTAAAAGGCTTCATCACACCATTACCGCTAGTTGTAGTCTTCTTTTTTAAACCTAATCGTATAGAATTATCAACAGGTGGTGGTGATTCAATAGAGGTACCAACTACATTAACTCCCCTTAATATGATTAACCCAATGGCTCGTTTATCTTCTTGAATTAATTTTTTTGTGCTTTCTGTATTGTTTCTTTTTGCATCTTTGATAGCGTACTGTGATTTTTTTGTTATTCTAAATTCTTCAGAATCTGCTAATACTAAATTCATATATTTATCAAATGCTAGCAATTCTCCAATGATAGTTCTCCCATCTAAAGTTGTTACTCTGATTCTATAATGTATTAAATCTGATAACCTAGTCTTTCTAGAAACCTTCACACTACTCATTACTGCTATATTATTGTTATTATTATTATTATTATTATTAGTATTCGATAGCAAATTATTTTTTTTAACTAAATAACAGGCTATACTCTATATTATTTTTTATTCTGCCTTTGATAAAGATTTTTAAAATATTATTAATTAGTTATTAGAAAGAGAAGACTATAATGCTTTATAGTTCCAAAGTCATTATTTATATCAAACCTTTTTTTTTCAAAATTTCAAATTTTTTCTGCTGAAAAAAATTTTTTTCTCATTTGATTTTTCTCCTGCTTAAAATTTCTATCGATCAATACATCGAAAGAAATATTAATTGATATTTACAAGTAAGCGAAAATGCTTAATATCCAAAAAATTATGTAATAGCTTTTTTATTAAATTGAAACAAAAATGAAATAAAAGGAAATTTATCTATATATATAAAAATATAAAAAAAAAGTCAATTAAAGAAAAGAAAGCATTCATTCATTTTCTCTTTCTGAATTAGCAACTAATTCGTCAAAAGTATTAGCTTCATATTGACCTCTCTCTAAATCTAATTGAAAGAATACTGGCAAACTAACAATTAATAAAATCCATAAAAACCAAAAACAATGACGAATATTATGTGTTTTATCAGTGATAAGACCAACAACAAAAGGCCCTAAAATTGAACTACCTTTATCAGTAACAGCAAATAATGCAAAGAATAGAGATTCTTTCCCTTTTGGAATTAATAAACCGAATAATGATCTTGAAATTGTAGCCAAACCACCTAATGATAGTCCATACCAACATGCTAATAAATACATTTCAATTTTATGTTTTAATCCAAATGAACTAAAAAAAAATCCTAAAATCCCATAAAATGGAATAAATGATGACCAGCAAATGATTATTATTAAAGTATTTTTAAGTGATATCTGTAATCTTTTATTGAGAAAGTTTGGAATTAAAATAGTTCCACTAATAGCAAAAATAATTGATAAGATCCCGATGATTGCTAATTCTGGGGTCTTCATGCCTAATTCAGTCTTCGAAAACAAAATTGCTGCTGAATTAATAGTAGTGACAGAATCTGAAATAATAAACCAACCAACTAAAAATATACAAACATCTTTTAATAATCGAATTTGATGGAATGCTAATATCAAATTAGACCAGCCAATTTTAACATATTCTTTAAAAAAATATAATTTTTTAACAATTAATTTATCAGAATTCCATTTACTATTATAAAATTTCTTTGTTAAAGATATTGGACTATTGAATTTTCTAGATTTTAGTAAGAAAATGATTGGGAATTGGAAAAGAAACCACCAAATACCTACGAACAAGATTGCAATTTGAATTGAGACGATAGTACTTCCTGTTTTAATAACAATGAACATTGTTAATATTTGTACTAATAATGCAGCAAAATAACCTAAACCTGAGCAAAGGCCTGATATTCTAGAACTTAAAACACTTTTAGTAGTTAATACTGCTTGAAGCAGTTCACTGCTATTATTATCTTCGTTATATTGTGTTAATTTTTGAACTTCTTCATGATTTTCTACTAATATTGGTAAAAATGAATTTCCGCATACATTAACCACTCCGAAACATACATTTGCTAATATACATAAGAGTCCTGCTTTTAAGAAATTTTCAGTATCCAATAAATAGAACCCACTAGTGAACATACTTCCCAAAAACCCAAATAATAATAATAATGCTTTCTTATAATTACCTTTATCAGCAAAACCTGTAACTGAAATGACTACTAATGTTTGTAAGAAAACTGACAATGAAAAAACATATAACGTAAAAGATGAAGGATCAAGGAATTTCCCAAACACTTCAACAACACAACTCTTTACTACGTTACCTCCTTTACCTTCTTTACCTAAATTACTTTCTCTTTTAATTAGTTCTGTGAACATTCTTGTAACAACAGCCGTAGTAGCATTTGTAACAGCTGTTGATGGGTCTGGTGGTAAGGGTTCAATTTTATGCATTTTACAACTTTTTGAATGGTCATCTGCTAAAACACCGTTATCTCTTGCAAATTGTTCTAATAGTAGGGGTACGTATGTTGATACTGCACTGACAATAAAAGGTTCTGTCGCCCAACTGTATAAACACCAACCAAATATTTCTGATTTACTAGTTGGTCCTTCATAATAATCATTTAAACTGAAAGATCTCTGTCTATTACCTTCATTTTGCTCCTGGTCCTGCAGTAACAATGGAGCATTAGACATGAAACTAAGCTCCGAATCACTTTCCATTATGTTAAGATCAATAATTTTATATATTGAAATAACTTATCAAAAAAAAAAAAATAAAAAAAAAAGTAGAGATTATATCAACAAAAAATGAAGTACATCGTTGTAACAGCAAAGAAGTATCTATAAATAATATATTTAATTTTTTTTGTAAGAGATGTTTTCTATTTTCTTTGCTAACATTTGTAACACACGTTTGCTTCATTAAAGAGTGTAATTAGTAATAGTTTGACACATGCTACATAATTAAAAAAAAAAAAGGAAAAATATTGCATAATAGGGAAAAAATGGTTATATCCAAAACTATTTAAAGCACTTTGACACATTGAATGATATCCAATAATAATTATATTTACTGGCAAATATATTCATGTGATAATCATATTTAGAAATGTCAGCAAAAGTTACAAAATCAATTAAACTTAGTTCAGGTTATAGCATACCTTCGGTTGCATTAGGAACCTATTATCTTCCTGATTTTGAAAGTTCTGAAATTGTTTATAATGCTTTGAAAGTGGGGTATAGACATTTTGATACAGCCGTCTTATATGGAAATGAACGAGAGGTTGGTTTAGGAATTCATAAATGGTTAAAAGAAGATCCTGTTAATCATAAACGTGAAGAGGTCTTCTATACCACTAAACTTTGGAATAGCGAATGTGGCTATTCAAATGCTAAAATTGCTATTGATCGGTGTTTACAACAAGTTAAAGAGCTCGGATACATTGATTTATTATTAATACATTCGCCATTATGTGGACCGACTAAAAGATTAGAGACATGGAAAGCTATGCAAGAAGCTGTTGATTTGGGTATAGTGAAATCCATTGGGGTATCAAATTATGGTACTAAACACATCGATCAATTATTAAATTGGTCCGGATTGAAATATAAACCAGTAGTTAATCAAATTGAAATATCTCCTTGGATAATGAGACAGGAATTGGCAGATTATTGTAGATCTAAAGGGATCCAAGTTGAAGCTTATGCACCTTTCAATCACGGTGGAAGGTTTCATAATCCAATATTAACAAGGATTGCAAAGAAACATAATGTCACTACAGCTCAAGTACTAGTACGTTGGAGTTTACAGCATGGTAATATTCCATTACCAAAGACAGCTACAATTTCAAGATTGGCCAGCAATTTAGATGTTTTTAGCTTTGAACTATCCAATAATGACATGGATGATATTGATCAGCCAGATGCTTATGAGCCAAGTGATTGGGAATGTACAAATGCTCCATAAGGAAAAATGAATATATAAATTAATACTCTATTTTATTGATAATAATTAACTTATTTAGTTAAAAAGTCTCTGGTTTTGTTCAAAGCAATATATCTGTGACTCATTTTGTTCTTAATTGCTTTATCCATTTCAGCGTAAGTTTGATCATATCCATCAGGTTGGAATATGGAATCCCAGCCAAAGGTTCTTGGGCCTCTTGGTTCATCAACAATTATACCTGGGACTCTCCCTTGGAATATTTCTACAGGGGCACCTGGACCATCACAGTAAGCAAAAGTACAAATAGCAGTAGCTGATTTATCCTTAAATTTGTATAACATTTTAATGAGTCCTTCTAAACCAAGATTCTTGACAAACCATTTAATGTATGGACCTGGCAATTCATTAAAAGCATTAAATACTAAACAAGTATCTTCAACTAAAACTGGACCTCCAATTTCTTGTGCAGCAGTTTTAGCCTTTTTAGTAGAAACTTCAGTAACAGTTCCTTGAACTTCTTCAAGATCTAACGATTTGTTAGTGACTCTAAAATTGCCAACTATTGAATCAGCAGATGTATCTGGATTACCTGATAAAATTGCGACAACTTCTTTCAATTTATTTTGGTTACCGGTTACAAATACAACAGTTTTTTTATCAGCCATCTTTGTATTGAAATTATGTAATGTATCTTATTGATAAGAATTGGACAATTAGTTGGTATATTGTGTTTAGTGAGAAGTTGATGATTAAAAATGTTCAGTAGAAAAAAGATAATATTTCGATAAAATTTTGAAAAAAGTTGGGCACGGATGTATTAAATATAATGTACGGATGCTACAATAACTATAATAATAAATAATATCATTACAATTATTCACTTTAGTGAATCTACAATTATAACACATTACAAGTTAGAAACGCAATCATAGAGCCATAATTCACTTGATGTAATTCACTTGACGTAATTCAAAAAAATACAGCCTTTAATAACATACTTCTTAAGAAACACACGTCAAAATAATATACTATGCTACCATGATAAATCTATGTTGTTAAAGACTTTTAGACAAATTTATTTGAAAATATTTGTTTAAAAATGTTTCTTGATGTTGAGTTATTTTTCCTGATGATTTGTATTATAATGAAAGTTAAATTGAATTGTGAATAGATTTGGATACCCAAAAAAATTAGAACTGCTCGCTATTATGACCAAATATGACTGTCGTTTCTTTGATTATTTTTTTAACAATAAATATTGTAGGTCTCTGTTATGTATTGAATATATGTAATTACAATGAAGTGAAAAAAAAAGTAAAAGGAAGAAGTTAACTATTCACGATTGTTTTTTTTTTCTTTTCTTTAAAAACAAAATAAAATAAAAGGAAATTAACTGATTGATTGATTTATTATATGCTTGATAAATTTTTTTTTATTAGTAATATTAATTATGATATATTTTTCTTTACTTATTCGTCATCTTCGTCGTCATCACCATCACCACCGTTTAAAATAGCTGGTTTGATATCCTTCCATAATTTACCTTTGTTGTGGTTTTCGTACCAACTGGTAACAACAACATCGAAATATGATTCAAATGCAAAAGCTGATGCAAAAATAGTACCAACATAAATACTGTTTCTCTTGACAAAGGTGTTGTATAAAGTATTGTAAAAAGACTATAAAATCATGATGTTAGTATGTGCAATAATATATATATATATATTTTCCACTCCAAGTGATTATTCTATTCCGTTTAGAATATAAGATGAGCAGTTCTTTATAGATATATCATTAATAAACCACTTACCATTTTCGGTTAATGAATATTATTATAATATACTGATTCTATTTTGAAAAATATATATATGTTATAATATGATACAATAATAATAATAATAATAATAATAATATAACAGTCTATTACATATTAAGAAGAAAAATAATAAAAATTTTTTTTTATTTTTTGTTCGGATTTTTTTTCTTTCAAAATTTGGAAGATTTCTGTGTTTCGCTGATATTTTTAATGTTTTTTATTGGCTACTGCAAAAAATCAGCGCATTTGATCGGTGCCAATTGGGTGGGTGATTTATTGTCTAATATTCTTATCACGTGCATAAATTGTTATAATATATATATAATAAGTAATATAGTGATATTACTATTACTATTATTAGTGAATTATAACATATATGTATTCTCTTTATTTCTATATAAACTATGTTTTAATAATTATCTTACAATAAAGGTCGAATGTTCGTTATTTACTCGCTAATGAGTGTTGCCACTATGAATATCAATAAATACTCTGCCAATAATAATTGGTTATTTTTTCGTATTTCTTTTAGTTCTCTTTGTAATCGATAAATTAGATCATCGCAAAGTGCGGAAATATTACAAAGTTTACAGTTGCAATAATACAATTTACTGATGATATTGTCAGTGCCAATAGTTGGTTTTTGTTACCTGATAGCTGACATTTACTAGCATACATTCGTTAACCAATAGTTGTCATAATAATCGTCTCTTTTGCTAAATTATGGAGATAACTTGTCTTTTTAATAGGGTCACCCCAATATAAAATAAATTTAATAGGCGATTGATTAGCATTTTTTTCTCTTTTGTTTTTGTTTACAATTTGAGAAAAAAAATCTTTTTTTTTCCTCTTATTTTTTTAAATTGCCATTTGAAATTTTCCTCTGATCTAATTTTATTTTTTATTTTTGTTATATGAATACTTCTTTTCTATACTATCAATAGGAATAATTGATTGAGCTTTCATTCATTTATATTTGATTTTATTTTGGTCATAACAGAGCAGTTATCATCTATTTAGATTGATAGTCGGAAAGAAAATAAAAAATTGGATATATTATAGAAATAATGGCTTTTGATTCACATCTTTTAGAAGTTATCAATAAACTTCAAGATTTAGTTTATAATACTATTGGTAATGATTCTTTAGATTTACCACAAATTGCGGTTATTGGTTCACAATCTAGTGGAAAGTCCTCAGTATTAGAAAATATTGTTGGTAAAGATTTCTTGCCTAGAGGTTCTGGTATTGTTACTAGAAGGCCTTTGATTCTTCAACTTGTAAATATTGCACCAGATTCTCCTTTGATATTTCAAAATAATCATGACTATCTTGATGCTTTTAAAAATGAACAACCTCAAGAACTCACTCTTGATGATCATTTAAGAAAACTTCAACTGGGCAATTATAATGGCAATAATAGTAATAGCAATAACAGCAGTAGTAACAACAGTTTATCATCATCCGATAATTCTGCTCTTAAAGGTCCTCCAGATGAATGGGGGGAATTTTTACATATTCCTAATAAGCGTTTTTATAATTTTCAAGATATTAAAAGAGAAATTGAAAATGAAACATCTAGAATCGCTGGTAAAAATAAAGGAATTAGTAAATTACCAATTAATTTAAAAGTTTTCTCCCCAAAAGTTTTAAATTTAACTTTAGTTGATTTACCAGGTTTAACCAAAGTTCCAATTGGTGATCAACCTACTGATATTGAAATCCAAATTAAAAATCTTTTAACTGAGTATATAGCTAAACCTAATTGTATCATCTTGGCCGTTTCTCCTGCTAATGTTGATTTAGCTAATTCTGAATCGTTGAAAATGGCTCGTCAATTTGATCCATTAGGTAAACGTACGATTGGGGTTCTATCTAAATTAGATCTTATGGATCATGGTACTAACGCTTATGATATTTTAATGGGTAAAGTTTATCCTTTAAAACTTGGATTTGTCGGTGTTGTTAATCGTTCTCAACAAGATATTATGCAAAACAAATCTTTGCTGCAATCGTTACTGTCGGAATCTGAATTTTTCCAAACTCATCCAGCATATGCTAAAATTTCTTCAAAATGTGGTACTCAGTTTTTATCAAAGACTCTTAATTCTATTTTAATGAATCATATTAGAGAAAAATTACCAGATATCAAAGCCAAATTGAATACTTTAATGGGTCAAACTGAACAAGAATTGTTAAGTTATGGTGATCCAAATCAATATTCTTTATCTAATCGTGGCACTTTAATTTTGAAATTGATTAGTAAGTTTGCTAGCAACTTTATTAATTCTATTGAAGGTAATAAAAGTGATGATTTAATCTCTACTAAAGAACTTTGTGGTGGTGCAAGAATTTACCATATTTACCATAATGTTTTCAGTAAAATATTAAGATCTATTGATCCAGTAGCTAATTTATCTCTACTCGATATTAGAATTGCTATTCGCAACTCAACTGGTCCAAGAGCTTCTTTATTTGTTCCAGAATTAGCATTTGATTCATTAGTTAAACCTCAAATTAAATTATTAGAAGAACCATCAGTTAAATGTGTTGAATTAATTTATGAAGAATTAATGAAAATTTGTCATAACAACTGCTCATCAAATGAATTAATTAGATACCCAAAATTACAGATGGAGTTGATTGAATCTGTCTCAGATTTGTTAAGAGAAAGATTAGGACCAACTACTCAATATGTCGAGTCATTAATTCAAATTCATCGTTCATATATTAATACTAATCATTCTGCATTTATTGGTGCTGCAAATGCCATGACTCAAGTTATTGAGGAAAGACAACAACAGAAGGCTGAAGAAATGAGAATTAGACAATTAGAACAAAAGGAGGCAATTAGAAAAAGAAAATTAGAGAAAAAGAAGAAAATTGGCAAGCTTGCCAATTCTGACAATAATGATAACGATGATAGTAATAACGATGATAGTAATAATGATAACAATAATGATAATGATAATAAAGGTAGAGACTACAATGACAACGATGGTGATAATACTGATGATGATGACTCTGATGATGCTGATGATGAAGAATCATTAGGTAGAAATGGTGGTTCTGATAGTGTTAATGAAAAAGCCAATAATGTTGAAAATATTTTGGGTAAATCAAAAAAAAATCATTCATTATCATATTCCAGTAAATCCGAAATGAATGATTTAACCGATGATCAACATACTCCATCAAGAGATTCTTTCTTAAATTTCTTCTTTGGTAAAGATGCTAAAGGTAAATCTACTATCAATAATGAATCTAATGGCCAAAATGGTAATGCTAATGCTAATGGTATCAATGGTAATAGTAACAATAATAGTGGTAATATCAACGGTAGTAGATCTAACGGTGGCAATGTTGGGGTTAGAAATAGAAATCAAATTGATGGAATCTACTCATCTTCTTCAACCTTAGCTGACGATAGTGGATTCAGTTCCAATTTAAATTTCATGAATAGATTACCAAAACAAATGGAGCAATTATCGTTGTCCAATCCACAAAATTACTTGGATAATTCATTTGAATCTCTAACTGATCGTGAACAATTAGAATGTGAATTGATTAAAAAATTGATAATTTCATACTTCAACATCGTTAGAGAAATGATTGAAGATCAAATTCCAAAATCAATAATGTGTTTATTAGTTAACTACTGTAAAGATAATGTTGGTAATAAATTAGTCAGTGAATTATACAAAGAAGATAAATTTGATGATTTATTAGAAGAAGATAAAGAATTAAGAGTTGAAAGAGAAAAATGTGCCAAATTATTAGATAGTTATAAAGAAGCTAGTAAAATTATTGGTGAAATTGTTTAATCACATACATTAATTGGTCATTACGCATTTTCTCTTTTGTATATATAAAATACATAGCATATAAGATTTAACAATAAAATAAAAAATCCCTTTTTTTTTTGTCATATTACTTTTGAAATAATTAAGTTGACTTGATTTTGTCCATACATTGACTTTTAATAGTTTCTAAATATTTGACTTCACGATTATGTTTTACATTATTACCAAACAATTCAATTAATAGATTTGTAATTTCTAAACACTTGGAATAATTCCGATGATAATATTGATTCTCTATTAAATGGATCAATTTGTTTTTATTTATCTTATCATTAATTTGAAATAATTTTGGTAATATTTCTTTATTGTTATCATATTCAGTTTTTGCTGTTCCATACATGTTTATTAAAGTATTTTGATCATATACTGTTGGGCCTCCATTATCAACATATTCTTTTAATTGCTGTTGGTATACTTCCTCTGATTGTCCTTTCCTTATCTTCACTTTCCCTTGCTGATTCTTTATTATTACAGATGCATCTTCTTTATTGGTAATTAGTTCCAAGGGTAACTTCGATCTAATAGCTGAATTTTCACTACTCATTTTTCTATAATGATTCTTTTTCTTATTCTTATCATTGTTATTTCTATAATTTTCATATGCCGTAAGTATGTTGTATCTGAAAAAAAAAAATAAAAAAAATTTTTTTCAATGATATTATAAACATCCTTACATATATTCCTTGACCCAACATCGGCCGAACACATGCAAAAGTATGGTGACTTACAGTGATTTACAACCTTTTATATACTGATCACTAGTGATACTGAATCTTTCAAGTATAATTACAAGATTACTAATATCTACTTGAAAGACCACTTTCAAAAATTAATTAGCTAATTGAGTTACCTAATTTTCAAAAATCTTTTTAGTAATTTTCTTGATAATGGCTACCTGTCATGTATGTACGTTTCATTTGTATTTTCTTTTTTTCTTCTTATATGCCTACTACTTTTCAATAATTTCTATATGCTTTCAACCGCCAATATATATATTACAATATTACATCTATGTATCATGAACTAGATGGTTATCTAATAAAAATGAATTAGATTTTAGTATATTAGAAAGTTTCTGAAGGAAATCTCAAATACAAAATTCCTATTGGCAAAGAAAAAATTTGAAAAAAAAAAATCCAACTCTTTTTATGAATGACAAAGGAAAAACAAAAAAGTTAAAATTAATAGTATCAAAGATGGCAAAAAGGACTTTAATATTGTTTTTTTTTTTTTTTTATTTTTTTTTTATTTTTTTTTTATTTTATAATAAAAATAACAAACAGAAACGAAATTTATCAATAAAAATTAAATATTAGATCAATAGGGAACTAGAAATATAGTTCTAATATTACTTATGATATGAAAAATAATCAATTGAATGTCAATGATAGTTTACAATCAAATAATTCTTATTGGGGTTGGAAGAAAAATACAAATACAAATGCTGTTGCTGTTCTTCCAGATGGCAATGATAGCACAAATATAACCGAACAGCAGCAGCAGCAGCAGCAGCAGCCCATTCATCAATTATCTGATAATAATAATGGTAATATTACTGATAATGATAGTAATTGGACTTTCTGGCCAAGATTTTCATTTGTAAATGCTGATCGATCATCTATTAATAATGACACAATGACAACACCTACTGATGACCTTGACAGTAATAGAAATACAATTAAATCAAATATAATTTATGATTCAACAATAACAATTAATAATAATACTAATATTGATAATGATAATGAGAAATTTCATGGAGATATTACTTGTGGTTCGACTAATATTCATACTCATAATATGTTAGTTCCAAGATTTGAAGAAGCAATTCCAGAAAATAGTTACTATAATTATTTTTTAAATATCGTGAAAAAAATTAATGATAAAATAATCAGTTATAGTAACTCTGATAATACTAATAGTAATAATAATAACATTAATAATAATGGTGATTACCATTGTCACAGTGGTAATGTCAAAATTGAACAAACAATGGTTAGAAATAATAAACCTTTCAATAATTTTAAAAAGGTATTAATCATTGGTGTTCATGGATTTTTCCCTACTAAATATATTAGACCTTTAATTGGTGAACCTACTGGTACTTCGATTAAATTCATGTCAGAGGCCGAAAATACTTTTAAAATATGGCTCAATGAACATGCAAAATATTTCCCAAAAAATACTCACATTTCAATTTCAAAGATTGCCCTAGAAAAAGAAGGAAAAATATTTGAACGTGTGGAATATTTCTATGATATCTTAGTTAAACAAAAAGATAGATTAAATGAATTTGATTTTATTTATATTGCTGCCCACTCTCAAGGAACTCCTGTATCTATCATTTTATTATCAAAATTAATTGAATCAAAAATTCTTGAAAATCCATTAAGTAAAAAAATTGGAATTTTAGCGATGGCAGGTATTAGCAACGGTCCATTTTATGGGATTAATAAAAAAATATTTGTTAGAGCTTATTCAACAATTGAAAATGATTCAATGTTGGAATTATTTGAATTTCAAAATTTTGAATCAATTCAATCTTTAAAGTATTTAGAAGCGTTAAAAGTTAATCTAAACAATAATGTCAAGATTGTATTCATTGGCTCGATTAACGATCAATTAGTTCCTCTATATTCTTCTCAATGTTTACATCTTGCATATCATCCTAATATTTATCGAGCAATTTATATTGATAAAGACTCTAATACTCCTCAATTTTTAATGAAAATTCTTAATTGCTCTTTATTATTAAGAAATAGAGGTTTGAATGATCATGGTATGATTAAAGAAATCTCCAATTCATTGGCTGGTCCTTTAACTGGCGGTGGTCATTCGAAACTTTATAACGAATATAAAGTATATGAATTAGGAATCAAATTTTTTTTGTTTACCCCAGACCTAATACGTCCAAATAAAGCATCATCATTAAATCAAAGTTCAGATCCAAATTCGCAACAAAATTCAAATTTCCCAATTGTTTTTAAACCATTTGATATTCAAAATCTTGGAACTAATCCATATCATTTACCTTGGTGTTTAAGAGGCTTGATGTATGAATCAATATGTAATTTGAAAAATGGTGAACATGATGTTGCATTAATGTTTCAAGAATTTGATACTTGGGATCCTAGTAGCAAATTATTAAAAGACATTAAATATCGTTTAAATGCCATGAAGGCTAAATTATGAAACATATAAAGAATATATATTTGCATTTCGGTTTTTTTGTACATTAGTGCTTTTGGTACATGTAGATGTAGTAACTGAAATAAAAAAATAGTAAGAGCAGCTCATCGAATCTAAAAAAAAAATTCTGAGAATTCTAATCGCTCATAACAAAAAATTTTTTTTTCTTTTTTGAAAAAAAAATAAAGAGAAAAAAATTTTTTTTCTCTCTATATTTAGTTATCCATCCCATCTTCAAGCTTACTACAATTAGAAACAATTCTATAGACATAAAAATATTTTATTAACAAAATATAAATAAATAAAAATAATAATAGATAAAATGTCAAGTGAAAATTCTCAGGTGAAGATTAAATTCATCACTAAAGAATTAGACGAATCCTTAAAAGTAGAAGAACTGGCATTATTCGTTCCAGTGAACTTGAAGAGATTTGGATTATCAGAAATTGTTAATTATTTACTCATACAACAAAATAAAAGATCCGATGATGATAAACCTATTCCTCTAGACTTTTTAATTAATGATAAAATTCTCAATAGTTCATTAGAGGATTATTTAGTGAATAATGGGTTATCCAATGAGGTGTTATTGACTTTAGAATATAAGAAATCAATATTACCACCATTATTTTTAGCCAGTTTCAATAATGATGACTGGGTCTCTTCAATTAGTATTTTAAACGATGATAATTTATTAAACGAAAATGAACAATACATTCCAAGAATATTATCAGGTTCTTACGACGGGATTGTGAGAACTTGGGACATGACTGGTAAAATCCAAAAACAATTGTCAGGGCACTCCGCTGCTGTGAAGGCAGTTAAATGGATCTCAGAAACTAGAATGGTCTCGGGGGGCAATGATAGACAAATAAGATTATGGAAAGTTAAACAAGAAGATACTGTGGAAGACGAAGATGATGAACCAGAGTTAGGTAAAACTGTCGCTATATTAGAAGGCCATAAAGCTCCAGTAGTTTCCTTAGATGTCAATTTGAAAGAACATAGAATAATATCTGGTTCTTATGATAATAATCTCGCAATATGGTCAACAAATGAAAAAGATATGGAACCAATTACTTTTGAGCATGATAAACTTGCAAATAATTTAACTTCAACTGCTGCTAAAAAGAGAAGAAGATTAGTGATTAAAGATGAATCAATTAAAAGAAGATCTCCATTAATGACTTTAGAAGCCCATTCACAACCTGTTGAAGCCACAATTTTTTCTAAACTTGATGGTACTGTAGGTTATTCAGTGTCTCAAGATCATTCTATTAAAACTTGGGATTTAATTACCGGTCGTGTTGTTAACAGTGCTACTACTGGTTTTTCATTGTTATCTATTTTGGAATTACCAGAATTAAACTTAACTGTGTTAGGTTCTTCAGCTAGACATATTTTATTACATGATCCAAGAGTTGATTCCACATCTAATATTATTTCTAAACAACTCATTGGTCATAAAAATTTTGTGGTTGACTTGGCTAAAGATCCAAAGAGTGACTACAACTTTGCTAGTGCATCTCATGATGGTACCGTTAAAGTATGGGATATACGATCAGAAAACAGTATATTCACTTTATCGCGTGATGCTACTACTAATCCTGATGATAAAGTGTTTGCAGTTGACTGGCATTCAAAAATTGGTATTGTTAGTGGTGGTGAGGATAAAAAGATTCAAATTAATAAAGATACTACGATTAACTGATTTACTGTTTTTTTATAAAAGTTTTAATTTTTTTTTTTTTGTTTCCTCTTTTAATCATCCTAAAAAATTAGATAGATAAATAAATAGTCACTTTTGTGTATAAATTTCGCCTAATAATTGCGGTTTAAGATTTATTATTGAGCAATATCCATCTGTAGATGATGTCACGATAGTTTTTCCGTCAGATGACCATGCAATATCTGTAAATGCTGAATAATGTAAACTTGATACCATGGCCAAAGGTTGAGGTTGTTGAGTATCATAAATTATGAGAGAATCTTGAGTGGCTACCGCAAACATCATTCTGTAAGGCAAGGCAAAAGCTGATTTAATACCCTTCTTATCATATTTTACTTCATTAACTGTCGTTGTCTCCTTACAACTTTTATTTAGTGTTACTTTGATTAATTTCTCAGTATGATCTTTTAATTTATAATATATTGGTGAAAAACTTATTGCAACTGCCGGTTTTTTCAATCCTGGTAAATGACATACTGGCGAACTGTTAAGTCCACTCCTTGTATTTATGTATACCGTATTTATTATTATTTCATCATGTCCTTCATTACCATCATGCTTAAAAATTCCGGATGGTGTCAATAATAAACTACCATCAATTGAAAATGTTAATCTTCTGAAAAATGATTGTAAAGTTTCATTGTGATATAACAACAGAGTTCTGAAATTATTTTCTGCTCGTATTGCAGGTAGCACAGATGGTGATGGTAATTTATTAATTTCTTCAGATACTGATAGTTTTCTCTTTTTCGTAAATCTTGGTGGGCTCATGCTACCAGCATGATTTACAGTCTTTTTAGGTGATGATGATCCACTAGTTATTTCAATGGTCACTGGTTCTTTATCAATATCTATAGTATCAACTTTTTCTTTCTTTTGCTTAATATTGATAACAGTATTTTCTTCTGACCTATTAATATTTTTATTATCATCAACATCTATAATAGTAATTTCTTCAATTTTCTTTTCTTCTTTCTTCTCTTTGTTATTTGTTGGTTCTTCTTTCTGTTCTTCTTTCTGTTCTTCTTTCTGTTCTATTTCTTTCTTTTCTATTTCTTTCTTTTCTATTTCTTTCTTTTCTATTTCTTTCTTTTCTATTTCTTTCTCTGGTACTTCTGCATCAACATCTATGAAAGTTATATTCTTGCCGCCGTTGATCTTAAAGTTTTCTTTTTTATCACTAATTTCTTCAACTTGTGCTTCTAAAATATTATCCTTAACAACATCAACTTTTTTTAAATTATCTCCAGGTATTTTAACTTGTTTAATATTTTTTGGGAATTCTGCTCTTGAAAGTTTATTATACACAGTAGGAAAAATTTCAATATTATTATTATTATTGGCATTTTTCATGTTATTTCTCAAACTATATATGTGAACTGATCTATCGGCAGATTGAGTTGCTACATATTCATTTTTTGGATCCCAACAAACACCTTGAACGTAATGGTTATGTTCAGCCATTTCCTTAATACATTGTCCAGTGATAGCATTGTATATTCTTGTAGTATTATCCATAGAGCCTGCCAAAATATATCTAGAGTCTGGAGACCAAGCTAAATCATAAATTTCAGAAGTTCCTGATCTACAAGCATGCTGGACAACCCAAGATTCTTTAACTTCGTCATCATCTGGATCAGCATTAAAATCTTTTACTATAGTATCAGAGAGTTTCCAAAGTAATATAGTTCCATCATCACCAGCTGTAGCAAGAATATCCCCTTTAGGATCAAATCGAACAACATTAACTGCTTGAGTATGTTTCGTCAACGTTGACATGTATTCAACAGATGTAGTTGTTGTAATTGAATCGCCATCAATATTTTCTTTTTTGATTAATTTCCATATTCTCACATTATTGTCCCCACCTCCTGTTGCAAGTCTTGTTATGTTTTTAGTATTCCTTTGAATATCTACACTATATATCGGCTGATTATCATTATGCCAATGAATTGAAATAGTTTGAGCATCCATTGTTTTTTTTCTCTTTTTTTTTTTTGTTTTTTATCTATATATAGTTAGTTCTATCAATAACAGCATCATTTATATTCCTATTAAAAATATGATAAACGCGTTATTTGTCGCTACTTTTTTTCCGAAATTTTCAATATTAATATTGAAATTTTTCCTGTTTGAAATACCCATATAATTGGTCTATATTTAATTTTCAACAAATTATTATTACAGGAACAAATCAAAACTTATTAATGTTTCAAGAGTTCTATATGTATGAATGAAATGTTTAAAAAGGAATAAAAATAATATTTAAAAAATTTTATTTTCAAGCTATATATACAAAATAATATAAAAGCAATATATTCAATTCTTTAACTCACCCTATTTTATTTCTTTAATTTCAGAAACTAAAAAAAAATAAAATGAAAAAAAGATAGAATTTGAAATTACATACAAATTAAATCATTGGCAAATCGCTTACTCAATAATTCTGGTAACTAAACCAGTACCAACAGTTCTACCACCTTCTCTAAGATTGAAACGTTGACCTTTTTCAATTGGAGTTGGGTGAACTAATTCACATTGCATTTCAACGTTATCACCAGGCATGACTTGTTGAGAGTGATCAGCTTCTGGTGGGAAAGTTAAAACAGTAGTGACATCAGCAGTTCTAATGAAAATTTGAGGTCTGTAGTTTTCACCAAATGGAGAGTGTCTACCACCTTCTTCTTTGGTTAATATATATAAGGAAGCTAAGAATTTAGTGTGAGCGTTAACAGTACCTGGCTTGGCTAAAACCATACCTCTCTTGATTTGATCTCTTCTGATACCTCTTAAAAGAATACCAGCGTTATCACCAGCAACAGCACTATCTAAATCCTTCTTAAACATTTCAATACCAGTAACAATAGTCTTTAAAGGAGTTTTGTTGTGACCGACAACTTCGACTTCTTCATTCTTCTTTAAAGTACCACGTTCGACTCTACCAGTGACAACGGTACCTCTACCAGAGATAGAGAAGATATCTTCGATTGGCATTAAGAATGGTTGTTCGTTATCTCTGACTGGGGTTGGGATATATTCATCAACAGCATCTAATAATTTGAAAATTGCATCTTTACCAATTTCTGGTTTTTTACCTTCTAAAGCACATAAAGCAGATCCCATGATAACTGGAGTGTTATCACCATCGAAACCATATTGGGTTAAGACTTCTCTCATTTCCATTTCAACTAATTCCAACATTTCAGGGTCATCAACTGTATCAACTTTGTTAACAAAAACAACAATGTGTTCAACACCAACTTGTCTAGCTAATAATAAATGTTCACGAGTTTGAGGCATTTGACCATCAGAAGCAGCAACAACAATAATAGCACCATCCATTTGAGCGGCACCAGTAATCATATTTTTAATATAATCTGCGTGACCAGGAGCATCAATATGAGCATAATGACGTTTATCAGTTTCGTATTCAACGTGGGCAGTAGAAATAGTGATACCTCTAGCTCTTTCTTCTGGAGCTTTGTCAATAGCATTATAATCCAAGAAATCAGCACCACCTTTTTCAGCTAAACACTTAGTAATAGCTGCAGTTAAGGTAGTTTTACCATGATCAACATGACCAATGGTACCAATGTTCACATGAGGTTTGGAACGATCAAAAGCAGCATAATGTCTGACAAGAGTGGCAGCACGGAAAGATGGTTTAATTTGTTGAATTAAACATGGAGCAGCACGATATGCTGAACGCAAAGTGTTAGTCAATAACAAATTAGCACTAAACATTGTTAAATAGATGGATAAATACAATAATGTTTAATTCCAAATATATTAAATTATGTAAAGAGTTAAAAAAAAAAGAGCAAATAAAATAACAAAATGAAAAATTTTTTCTTCTCTTGAAAAAAATTGTCAAAAAAAAAGCGACAATTGTTTGAAAAAACAAAAATTTATCCAATGATTTTCAACACTATATAATTGCTAAAGAGACTATATAAAAATGCCGAAATGGCATGACTATTGCATGGTAATCCTGTGACTTAAATTTCACACTTTTTTATACAGTAAGTAACATTACAGTTAAAATAGTATTAATATAAAGTAAGAAAAGTTACCAATTATTAGATATATAATATTTATTTAATTTACTTCTGTTTAATTGATTATTTTTTCGAAAATTTCTTTTTTCTAGATTTCTTAATTTCCATAGTTTTCAAAGAGGTCTTAATTAATTCTTTATCTTGTTCAGGGTCAAATTCAGCGAAATCACCCTTAATTATACTTTCTTGTTCATCAGCTTTAATCATAGCTTCCTTTTCAGCGGCACCAGCTTTACTATCATCATGAGCACTAGAAGCAATTTTCTTAAATTTGGCAACGTAAAAACCATCAACATTATAAACATGTGGATAATATCTTCTAGTTAATTTCAAGTTACTGTTAAAATGTTTACCACGGAAACTAGTGAACCCTTCTTTACCGATATCTAAGCCAGTATCAACTAATTTAACATTAGGACGTTTGCGTAAAGCATAATCAACAACAGCTTCGTTTTCTTCAACAGCAACGGAACAAGTTGAGTATACAATATAACCACCAGTGGCAGAGTGAGCATCTACTGAATCAATAGCAGATAATAATAATTGTTTTTGTAAATGTGGAATTTGAATGAAATCTTTTTCGGTTCTTGAAGTTTTAACACTTTCATCTTTAGCGATAACTCCAGTACCGGAGCATGGAGCATCTAATAATACACGATCAAATCCACCAATAACTTTAGGAAATTCGCGAGCATCGTAGTTACAAACAATAGTATTTCTACAACCTAATCTGTGAATATTAGCAATAAGAGATTTAGTTCTAGCCTTGTTTGAATCATTAGCAAAGACACAACCAGTGTTTTTCATCATGGCAGAGATATAAGTAGTTTTACCACCTGGAGCAGCAGCCATATCAAGAACTCTTTCATTTTCTTGTGGAGATAAAGCCATAACTGGTAAAAATGAAGAAGCGGCTTGTAAAATATATTGGCCAGATAAATATTCAGGAGTAGCTCCAATTGGAACTTGAGAATCGAAAACTTGCAAACCAACTTTAGTCCATTTACCAATTGGCTGTAAATTAACGCCCTTATTTACTAAAGCTTGAGCCAAGTCACGTCTTCTAGTTTTCAAAGTATTAGTACGAATAGTAATTGGTCTAGCAATTTCATTGGCTTCGAAAAATTCCATAGCTTCAGTAATATTGAATAAATTAAGTAATTTTTCAGCTAATAATCTAGTGTAGCCAAAATATTCACATATATCATCTAAAAGTTGCTCAACGTAATCATTTCGAGTTTTCCCTAATTCACTGAGATTTTTGAAATCTTCTAATACTTTTGTTATTTCGATCATACGAGTACGTAATATCGTTATATCAGTTTTACCACCACCTTCCACTTTTTCCTTTTCTTTTTCTTCAGCAGTTGGAAGGATTTTAGCTCTTGGATTTTCTTCATTTGGAATTTCACCATCGTCAGCATCTTCAAATTCATCATCATCAGAATCAAATTCAGAATCATCTTCTTGTTCTTCATAAGGTTCTCCTACACCTTGACCTAATAATACTTTATTGGTATTTAATTCATTCAATTCTTTTAATGTTTCAATATCATCTTCACCTTCATCATCACTGAATAGAGCATTTTTATTACTATTATTGTTATTTTCATCTTCATCTTCATCTTCACTGCTATCCACATTAAATTCATCATTTAATTCTTCTTCATTAAATTCATCGTCATCTTCATCGAATAATGATTTTTTCTCAGCAGCTAATTTATCATAATCAACATGAGGTAAGCTTTTAAATTCTTCAGCAACTTTTGTTGCCTCTTCATCTTCAGATTCTTCTTTCATTTTATTACTATTCTTCTTGCTTTTCTTTTTAGAATGTTGCTTTTTACTCGATTTATTTTTCTTTTTCAAGTCATCATCAAGATCATCAGCTGCTGATGATCTTGATCTTTTCAATTTTTTTTCTTCTTTTAATGCTCGACTTTTTTGGAATTCTTCCAAAGTTGGTGGTGGACCTTGTTTATTTCTAGCACGTCTACCCATTATTAATTAATTTTTAGTTTTAATATGTTTTGTCGTAATTATTATTGATAACTAATAGTAGAGTTTATTTCTATTATAAGCATAGCATATATTAAAAAAATTTTCAAAAAAAAAAAAATTTTAGTTACAAAAAAAAATTTTTTTTTTCTTTCTTTTTTTTCTTCTTTTTCTTTATAAATTTCTTAGGACCCACCGAAATAGTACATACTTTGAGAATCTGTGATGAGTTTGAAAGTCACAATCTTAAACATGGTATGAGCATCTTGCACTAGCATAGAAAATATATTAAATCAATAGTTGATTTAATATATATTTGTTGGTTTAAAAGATTTTACTAAATAAGCCTGAATAAGTATATATGATACTGAAGCTTTTAATTATGAGTTTACTTTTACAATTCAATGTAATATTTGTATTTACAACAGAGAATTGATAAAAGTTTCAAGTATTATATTATTGTAAGGTTAATATCTCAAAAATCTCAAAGAAATCCTAGGAATAAAGATACTTCATCATCCAGTATTTATGCCATTGCTATTTCTCTTATGTATTTACAGCCATCAAATACCTAAATCCACCAAATGAGTTGGTTATCATAAATATAAAAGTTGGTTTTTAAAATAATGTAAAAGTTAAAACTGTTTCCCACGGTGTTCCTATTTTTGGGGGGCTTTTCGAGGTAAAAAAAAAGGAGAACAGAAATTTTTCATTTCAATTAGAGAAAAATTAAGAGAAAAGATTAAAAAAATCATTTTCTCTTCGGACTTTTTTCAGCTTTATCGTTATCAATTCAATGGATAGATAATACTGCTTATCACTGATTTATTTATTTAATTATATACAGAAAAGGAAAAACAATTAAAGATGATAAAAGTGAATCATTCAGAATTCGATTTGAAAAAATTATCGAATGAGACACCAGAAACTAATGAAATAGCAGAAGAAAAGCTAGATTTCCCTGGTTCTACTCTTAATTTGCCATTAGGTAATGGTCCAGTACCATTAGATGATGAAAAAGTGTTTTTGTTTGATATTGATAATTGTCTTTATCATACATCTTATAAAATCCATGATTTAATGCAAGCATATATTAGAAAATATATCCGAACTCATTTGAATGTCAATGAAGAAGAAGCGAAAACTTTGAATGAGAAATATTATAAAGAATATGGATTAGCAATTCAAGGATTAGTATATTTCCATAAAATTGATGCTATGGAATATAATAAAGAAGTTGATGATTCATTACCATTACATAAGATTTTAAAGCCGGATCCAAAATTAAGAGAAATGCTTATTAAATTAAGAGAATCGGGAGTGATTAAAAGATTTTGGTTATTTACAAATGCTTACAAGAATCATGGTGAAAGAGTGATTAAATTATTAGGTATTGGAGATTTATTTGATGGTATGACATATTGTGATTATAGTAAACAAGAAAAATTTATTTGTAAACCAGATCCTAAAATTTTTTATAAAGCATTAAGAGATGCTGGGGTTAAAAATTATAATAATGCGTATTTTGTCGATGACAGTTTTAATAATTGTGTCACAGCGGTTGATTTAGGATTTAATAAAGTTATTAATGTAGTTGAAAGTGCTGACAAGAAACCTCCAACTGGTGCATTATCGATAGTTACAATTCATGATTTGCCTACAGTTGTTCCAGAATTATTTAAATAAAATAGAAAACCCAAAACAAAATAAAACAAAGAATATTATTATTATTATTATTATTATTATTATTATTATTATTATTATTATTATTATTATTATTATTATTATTATTATTATTATTATTATTATTATTATTATTAATTAATTAATTATCATCGTCGTCATTAATAATACTATTATTATTTATCATATTATTCACATCATAAAGATAAGTATTATTATTATCATTATTATTGTTATTAATAGATTGTTGTGGTTGCAAAATGTTTGATTTTATATTTGTAAGCATTAAAGGGGTCATACTAATTTCGCTACCAGGAGTTTGAACTGGTCCGAAAGTTGGTGAATCACTACCATCTCTAGTAGTAGTATTAGCAGCATTAATTGATATTCCTCGGGCATTATATATATCACTATTATTGTTATTATTAAATCTATTGTTGTTCATTCCAGCTAATGACAAGTGACTTATTGATTTAGCTAAATTATTATCAGTTTGAGTATTTTTAGCCGGTGTTATAACATTATTATTACTGATACTATTATTATTAGCAATTAAATTTAAATTATTTCTATTATTATTGGAAACTAATATTTTGGAAGGAGAGTTTGTTAACGACATTGGGTCTAAATTTGGGGAATCCGGAACACTAAACGCATCCAAATTATTGCTATTATCATTTGTTGAGAATGGTTGCGAATGTGACAGTATTACATTAGCAGCAGCAGCTACAGCATTAGCATTGGCCTTGTTGTTGTTGTTATTGTTGTTGTGAATGTTCTGGTTATTATTCCTTTGATTATTATTATTGGGGGTGATTAGACTTTCTGAATTTTTAAAAGTCCTTGAAATTCCGGAGATTGGCGAAGTTTGACTTGGATAATTCATTGATGGTGATATTGGTAATAAATTATTGATATTATTTGTGGTATTATTCGTTATAGTAGTGCTGCTATTGTTATTTTTCATATTATTTAATTGGGCAGATAATCTAGAAAAATTTTTGGGCGAGTTGAAATTATTAAGATGAGGAGAATTTAATTGATAATATTGATGTCTAGGATGATTAAAACTAGGTGTAGTTGGTGTATTCCCATTACCTGTGGTGGTATTAGGATTATTTCCAGCAGAGTTATTATTTATTTGAATTGATAAACTATTATTATTCTTTTTGGTATTAAACAATTTAGAATCACTACCACCACCATCTTGACTATTACTATTATTGATATTAGTTAATGAAAGCAATGAAATTGCAGAAGATGAAGGAATCAAATGGCCATTAATATTAACACTATTTTCAACTGACGAAGCAATTAATTTTGGAGATGAAAAGTGTTCTTTATCATTTGAATTGTTGTTATTGTGAAATTCATTCTCTTGATTGATATTGATCGTGCTTCTAGTACTATCTAAATGATGATCATCGGGTTCAACCATCCTATCAGAAGAAGAGGTGAAAAAAAGATGAGATGAAAAGGAAAACAATGTTCGTATATATAAGTATAAAATGCTATAATCTATAATCTAGTAATAAATTAAAGCAATAATTTTAATCAATAAATAGTATCTAATTATATAAATATTATCAAAAAAAAATAATAATAATAATAATAATAATAATCAAATATATAATATATTATATCTTCTTTTATCGTTTGATCGTTTGATTTGAAAGAAAAAAAAAAGAAGAAATAAAAAAATTTTTTTTCTTACAAAAAATTCATAAAAATTTTTTGTTTTCTATTTTATTAACTCACCCCAGAAAAGGAAAGAAAAATCATTAAGAATTTTCTGAAATCTTATGCTGCTCCTCATACTCATTGATAAAAAAAATTATGATACTAATAATAATAGTATATTGGAGGAAGAGTAATGGTAGAACGATAATTTAATCAATTAATACTAAGTTAATTGATTTGAATTGATACTATATATATGGTACTAATAGTAGTAATAGTATAGATTATAAAGATGTTCTTTAGTATTTAGAAGAACAAAGCGGATTTATAAGCATAAAAAATGAAATATTCCAATGGAGTGATGTATCACCATTTTTTTTCTCTCTAGAATTGTTGACATAATCTTTTTTACAAACAAACAAACAAACAAACAAAAAACAATTCATAGTATTTTCTTAATAATAATACATTATTTATTTATATATAAACAATTTCCACCCAACATAATTTTCATTTCCATTTTCTTTTTAGTATTAGCGACCAAATGTAAATGCTTTTGGATCTAATGGTAATCCATCAGGACCAATTTGATTGTTTGCCATTTGATTTTGAGTATAAATAAGTCTAGCTTTATCAAAAGAAACATGCTTTTCATTCATAATTGTAATAATTGCCTTCTTTGAAGCTTTATCTAATCCTTTTCTTGAATCGTTACTTTCAATATTGCCTAATAAATCAAAAGTATCTGATGATAATCCATTATCAGCATCATCTCGAAAACTGTCTAATCTTGAGTAATGTCCTTCTCCTCCAAATCTATTGGTTTTCCATTCTTGGAATTTTGGATACCATCTTCTTCTTAAATGAAATAATACTAATCCAGTTGCTAATATTAAAAATCCTATAAAATGAAGAAAATAATCTTCAACTAATTTCCATACATCAACCATATTCTGTGATCCGAATTTTTTTTCCCTCTTTTGTTTGTTGTAATAATGTTATGAGATTCTTTTATTTATGATATTATTTTAACACTATTTTAATACTAATAATACTAATAATACTAATATATAATAAGAGCAATAATTGACTGATATATTTATTTATTTATTTATAATTTATGCTAAATATATAGAGATTGCTAAATAATCAAAGCAAAAGAACAAGAAAAAGAAACAGAAAAAAAAATATTATTGATTATGTCAATTCTTTTTTCTTTCTTTTTTTTTTTTTGTTTTTTAGTTTTCCCATTTGTTAAAGTTTCGTATTACATTTAGCAATTCCCATGCATCAGAAACCGTCCTTTTATATTATAATTAATTATGCGACTTTGGATCTGGGAATGGCAATACTAATCTTCTTATAACTTCAGTTTCTTTACCAACTTCTTCCTCCCCTTCAAATCTTAGTCTACAACGACCATCCCTTTTCGTTCCTATCACTTCTGCTGGATAAAATGTTGTAGTCTCTGGATATTGTGCTAGCACTTTAGTTCCAAATGAATAATTAATTAAATCTTTAGCATCATTTTCTGTTGGTACTATCAATACTTCTTTCCAGGTTGCTCTTGATACCACTGAATTAATTCCATCAGGTTCTACGTCTCTTACATCAAATTTCGTAGCATCTATCACTTTCACTACCTCACATTGTATCCATTCTTGAGTTAATGATGTCTTTGATTTAAACACTACTTCTGTTCCAATAACAATTGGTTCTGATATATTATAAACACTATTATAATAGCTTTTGCCCTTCTTTTCTTTCTCTCCTCTTCTCTTTCTGCCACTCTTAGCAATATTTATATTACTATTACTACTGCTACTAATACTACTAGCACTGCTTGTAACTTTCCCTCCTTCTCCTATATTATCTATTCCTGGATTTTTATTACTTATTCCAGTATCTATTGCTTCTTGTTTCACTGTAGGTGTCGTCTTTGATGGTGCTATTTTAGTGCTGTTAATATTGTTTTTGTGATTCATACTTCCAATAGATGATTTCTCAGCCGTTGATTGTTCATTTATTTTACCATCACTTTTTATTTTACTATTATTATTAGTAGTAGTAGTAGTAGTATTATTACTATTACTACTATTGTTTGCATTATTATTACCGCTGTTATCACCATTCTTATTATCTTTATTATTATTGCTAGTTGTAGTATTAGCACTGGAAGTGATATTAGTAGTGTTATCAGTACCGGTAGGGGTATTAATGCTGCCATTATTATTTAAGATTTGAATTCTTTGCTTTTTATTCATTAATTTATTTAAATTATCAACAATTGTTGAACTTAATCTTAATATCTTATCAATATTTTCCTTGTGCGTTTCTGATTTCCTTATCATTAGTTTTAATTCATTCTCCTTTAATTTATTTGATTTCTTATTATGATGTGGTTGTACACTATTACTGGCAATGATTATATTATTATCTAAATGGTCAATTGGTTGAGTTTGATTTATTTGGCATACATCTTGTAAGGATGTTATTATAAGGTCCCATTCTCCTGTGAGTTCGCCCATTATTTGTATTAGTATTAGTATTTGTTTTTTCTGTTTTTTTTTTTTTAGTAAATTAATTAATTAAGTGATTAATTATTATTGTTCAATATCTGTAACATATAATACATGTTGTTATTTTTCTGCCTTATTCATTTTTTTGGATATTTTTCTTTTTCCTTCAACTTGAAAAAAAAAGCACGATTTTTTTTTTGTTCATAAAAGGTTTATACCAAATTTATGGATTATTATTTTACTTATTACAATAATTATTATCATATTAATCTAGAATTGAATGTATTATGGGTTGTTATATTTATATTAGTTATTTAATTTTCGCCAAAAAAAAAAATTTATTTTAAATCTATCAAAAATGTGTATATGTATGTGTAGTTGTTACACTATTATTCTATGCACCATAATCGTTACCATAAAGGAACGAAGCAACAAGAACATCAAAGACCATCATGACGTTTTCACCTTTGTACCATTTGCCACTAACAGTAATAGCTTCTCCTGAAGTTTTATCATTATCAATCCATGAGTTATGGAATCTGTCACCGTCATTAGCAGACCATGCACCGTTAGCATTAGCTTGAACAAAATTGTAATATGGTAGTGATTTATCAGATGGGATATGTTGAAAGAAAATGGTTAAATGTTTGAAGTATGCACCTTTGAAGTATTGATCATTACTATCACAGGAAGTTTTAGTTTTCTTATTTGAAGCGGCTTCCGCATTGTTAATATCAGCAATCTCACAAGTTTCAGCAAGAACAAGACCTTGAGAAATATCATTATCACCAACCATAGCGTTAACAAGATCTAAACCAGCGTTCAAATAAGTTTCGTTGTTCGTAGCTTTGTATAAAACACCTAAGCCAGAAAGAATAACCCCTTGGTTATAAGTGTATAAATCACCAGCAATTGATGGATTACTGATTTGATCGCTGGTGTCAGAAGCACCTGGATGGTAACCATCACCGAATAAACCATTACTGTTTCTAATATTGTAACTGTAAAACCAATCAAAGGCTTTGTTAGCATGATCAAGATAAGTGGCTTCATTAGTAGCAACATAAAGCATAGAAGCAATAGAGAAGTAAAGTTGAGTAGAAATAGTGGCTCTATAAGTTACAGTTCTGTCTAATTTCCAAAAAATACCACCTCCACCTGGAGTAGTATCCCAGTAAGGAGCAATTTTTTCATTGAAGATCTCAATAACATCATCTAACCATGAATTATCACTACCTGGACCGACAGAAGAAGAGTCACCACCATTAGCTTCATAATAATCATGAATAGCTAAACCTAAGAGACATTTCCAACCGTAATCATCGGTACCATCACTACCATCATCGTCTTTATAAGTACTTTTAGCTTTACCAACGATTTGGTGCTTGTCAAGGTTAAGAGCATAAGTGACAGCAGTTTCATCAGTTGTACCAGCAAGAATGCTATCACCAATTGTGGTATAAGCTCTAATGGCAGATTCAGGAGCGTTATATTGGATCCAAGTAGCAGAAGACCATTTTGGGCCAGCATCATGAAATATTTTGTTGATATATTTCATTCTTTCAGTAATATCATGAGTATCAGGAGCAGTAGCACTACCTCTACGTTCCAAAGCAGATTTTTTTTCTGATTCAGAATCAAGTTCATAAACACGACGCTTTAATTTTTTGTCAACAGCTCTTTTTTCAGCAACATCAGTAGCGGCAGCAGAATCAGAAGTGGTTACATCTTCGAAAACACGATAAGCTTCTCTTTTTTCAACCACGGTAGCAGCAGCAGAATCAGAAGAAGTGGTCACATCTTCGAAAACACGATAAGCTTCTCTTTTCTTAACCACAGTAGCAGCAGCAGAATCAGAAGAGGTGGTCACATCTTCGAAAACACGATAAGCTTCTCTTTTTTCTAAGGAATCTTGAATATTGATATTGACTGGTAAAGATTTAATTACCACAAGTAATTGAAGGATATGTAAAAGGAAATTAATAGAGAACATTTTTTTGTTTATTGAAGTCTATAATAATAAATAAAAGTCTATAAGTCTCTAAAATAAAATATTTATTGATATTTATTGATATCGATGATTTTTTATCCAGAATAATAAATAAATAATAAACAAAAAAAAAAAAAAAAAAAAAAAAAAAAAAAAAAAAAAAAAAAAAAAAAAAAAAAAAAAAAAAAAAAAAAAAAAAAAAAAAACACATTCAGTAGCATTTAAATTATATTTATAATCAATCAATCAAGTCACTATTCAATCTTTGAAATAAATAATATAGTGCAAAAAAAGGAATTATCTGTATTTAGATTGCACATTATTTACAAAACAATGAAAACTAAAAATAAAAATACCGTACTTGAACATCATCATTTGAAGGGTCCTAAGTGAAACTCTTGTGAGTTTTCTTTTTCTTTTCATTTGTATCAAATGGTGGTAACAGTATATTGATGCTTAGTGTACTGTATGTTGGTAGGTTTTCACCGAATCTAAGTACATAAAAAAATGTTGTGGTTCGAAATTTTCACCTTACTTATTTCCTGCATTAAGTAACATAAGAACGCATGGTGTTTCAAGATGCGTTCCCAAACATGAAAAAGTTACTTTCCTGGGTATCTTACAATTATTATATGTTAGCCTACAGAACATCGTTAAACCCCGTTCCAAATTGACTATTACTGCAATTTATTTTTTTTAATGATTTTTTCCCCTTGCTTTTTAACATTAAGATGAAGAGGCTTTACACTATTATACTCTTAAAAAGGTGTAATCATTACAAAACTTGGATATTATAATTGCGTATTTCAACTCGCAGTTTTCAATGTCCTGAATATATACTGGTTCCACGAATTTCATACTACTGTTGATGGAAAAAAAAATTTATTACAAAGTTTTCTCAATGGTGAAAAGAAGTAACCTAACAAATTTTTGCTATGGAAAAACTGGGAAATTTTTTCAATGGCATTGATTGTCCATATATTATTATTTGTTGGTTTTATTTGTGTAAATTTGATGATCAAAAATAAATACTTACCGTAGATACATACCTCTTCTCTATTTCCAATTTTGATGTTTTACGTACCTCTCTCACAATATAAGAAAAAATCAAAGAAAAAAAAAGTTATGGATCCATTTTAGTTCTAATCATTCGAGTGGTGGCACTACTATTTTCAATATTTAGGATATAATGATGTTATATTATTACAGGGTGTAATTTTTTTCTTCTTTCTAATCTGTTTGAAACAGTGATAATCAATAATACTTTTTTTTTTACTATGAAAATTGGCAGTCATAAAAAGACAACTGTTTTGAAAAATAGTAATGGAGTAAATAGTAGTAATTGTAATAAATATTAATTATTCCTTGCAAGACCTTTTATTAATTATTGTTTGATTTCATTTAGTATAGATTTTTTTTTTTTCTGTTATTACTTTTATACTATTTAATATTATTATTTCAATGGTCATACAAAAATAACGAAGACTTTAAAATTTGATCTGAAAAAATATATTTGAAGCCCCGTTTTATTAAAAGAAGAGAGAGAAAAAAAATTTTTTTTTCTTACGAAAGAAAAATCAACCAAAAAAACAAAAAAAAAAAAAAAAAAAACATAATGATAATAATAATGATAAATAAATAATGAACTTGGATTATCGTCATATTAAGATTTAAATATCAAAGTAAACAATACAATTGAAATTTATATTTTTTCTAATTAATTGATTGATTGATTTGAAGATGTTTAACTTTAATAACAACAATAATAACAACAACAACTCATCTTCCAATGGAAGTGGAGGAGGATTCTCATTCAGCACTCCAAGTAAACCAGCAGCGTCTGGATTTTCATTTGGAAGTACTAACAATTCTACTAATTCACCAAGCACTGGTGGTGGATTATTTTCAAATACTAAACCCGCTGGTCTTACTTTAAACACTGGTAATAGCAACAATAGTAGTAACGGCAGTAGTTTATTTTCTAATAATAAACCTGCTGGTCTTTCTTTAAATACAGGTAATAATAATAATAATAATAATAATAATAATAATAATGGAAATGGACTCTTTGGTAATAACAATAATAATAATAATAACAATAATAATAGCACTAGTACTGGCTTATTTGGAAATAAAACTGCAACCACAAATACCTCCAGCAATAGTCTTTTTGGTAATAATAATAGCAATACTATGAATTCCACTGGTGGTCTTTTCGGAAATAATAGCAATAACAGCAATAACAGTACTGGTCGTAGTCTTTTTGGAAATAATAATAATAATAATACTAATAATAACAGTGGTGGTAGTCTCTTTGGAAATAAGTCAGCTGCAGGTAGTCTTTTTGGGAACAACAATAATAATAACACTAATAATAATTCCACTTCTGGTAGTCTCTTTGGAAATAATAACGCCAACAATTCTGGTGGTCTCTTTCGCAACAACAACAATAATAACGACAACTCCGGAAGCCTCTTTGGAAATAGTAGCAACAGCAACAACAGCAACCAAATACCGTTAATCACGTTAATGACTAGAGTCAATGAATTACCGCCACAATATCAAAATGAATTGAAACAATTAAATGATTACATTAATCAACAAGTAGAAATTTGCGAAGCATTAAGATTAGAAGAAAAGAAACATCAAGAATTAGTCAATTCCATACCTAAAGATATTAATTTCTTATTAGCATCATATAATAAAGTTAACAATAGTTTATTAAGTGATGTTAAAAACTTATCTGAATTGAAAACAAAAACTTCTGAATTAATCAAAATCAGTACTAATTTCATATTATTAATCAATTACTTAACCTCTAGTAAAGATACTGCTGCAGTTACTTCATCTAATAGCGTTAATAATGGTAACTCTGGTACATTACTTAAAAGAGATAATGAAAGCACTAAAATTGAAGAATTCACTAATCTTTTAAAGAAGAATGATAAATTCAACTTATCAAATGATCTCAAATATGTTACATTAAGTGAACAATTGCAAACTTCAAAGTTTAATGCATCATTAATTTCATCAGACTATTTATTAAGTTTCTTCCAAGATAAATTGATTGATTTTAATAATAAATTCACCCAGTTAAACTCATTATTAAACGATATTGAATTATCCTTGAGTGAAATTGAAAAAAATTCATTTGATTTACTTCTATCTTACGGCTACTTGCCAAATAACAGTAATGAAATTGGTAATAATAATACTGGCTACAATCTTAGCAATTTGGTTAATAATAACTTGAAAAACTTACTTGATAGTATAAATGAAGAATATTATTTATTTATGGATATTAGTAACCAAATCGCTGAATATCACTATGAAATCAAGCAATTTTAATCAATTACTATTTATTAATTTTTTTTTTCTGCATGCACTTTCTCTTTTTATATATTTTTATGAAAATGATACACCATTAGTTCCTCTCATTTTTTCTGAGTTTAATACATCTTGACCAATATTTTCCATAATTTCAGTCTCTATTAAAGAACCTAAATTTTTGTAAGCTAAACTAGCTTCATAAGCACCCATAATTCTTGATTCATTAATTCCAATGTTACAATAAGCTAAAGCATTAATACAGTTTCTGTACCTTATAATATCGGATCTAATATTATTACTTATATCATCATCGTTTTTATCAGAGTATATTTCCCAAGATGATTCTTCTTCTAGTCTAGTTAAAGACACTGACGTACTACCAATTTCATATTTCTTTTTCATTCCTCCTAAAAGCTTTTTCGCATCTGAACTAGTATTTGTTAATGATGATTTATTAGCAGCTGATGATGAGGATTCTAAAGTAGGCGTCTTGTAAATCCAAATGTAACCATTAATCCCCAAGATTACGCTGACATTGCCTTGTAATACAAAACTATGGTTTTTACTTCTAATAATTAAAGAACTTGACACAGTTAAAAATACGCCATTTCTAAGTTTACCATATTTTAAAGATCTAGTATGCAATGAAGCCATTCCATCTTGGAATAATGCTTGTACTTCACAATTTAATAAATCACCTTCTTTTAATAAATTTCTCATATTTAATTCATCAGTATCTGACTTTCTTCTTAGAATCCCACCAGGTAAATTAATTGATCCTAATTGTAATACTGCATCTGATCTAGCTCCAATGTCCACTTTCCATCTTCTAGTACCAACTTCTATGATTCTTCCAACGATATGGTCCCCCGTTTTGGGTGAATATCTTCCATTTAAAGGCTTGACACTGAGAAGCTTGTTAACCTTTATTATTGTTCCTGCCATTGTTGAATATGTCTTTGTATCCAATGAGTAAGTACCATGGCCTCTCATCCATACTGGATCATCAGTGATTAATTCTCCTGGAGTCACAATGGTATTATTATAGTTCTTCTTCTTGTCGGTGATATCTACCATTTCTTCGTCTTCACTGTCACTACTATTGAAGTAGTCACATTCGTTATTATAATCATTAAATTTAGATATACTTATCACGTCCATCATCTTTTTTGTCTAAACTATATACTCTTGAATATTTGTATTTTATTATGATACTAAATATTATCTTAACATTATAATGTATTTTCTCTTTTATTCTTTTTTTTTAAAAAATTTTATTTTTCTGCTGCTGAAAAAAAAAATTTTTTTCTTTTTCTTCTTACACTTGTTTTGCAAATATTTGTATATTTCACTTATAGATTATAACAGATTGATATTAGAAACAAAGATTATGAAATATTTATATCAATCAATAAAGAAATATATTAATAAAATGAGTGATACTAATAAGATGTCTAAAATTCATTATGAATTATCTAGTAAATATAAACCACCAGTAAATCGAGAAAGATTCAAAGAATCAATAGATTATAGTTTTTTCCAAAAAACAATAAAATTAACAGCAGTTAGTTTCCCAGAAGACAAATGGTTGAATGAATTTGTGAGAAAATATAGAAAAGATTTGCTTAATCTTAGATCAAAATCAAATATTGTGAAATTACCTATTTCTGATGATAATGATGATTCCAAGAAGAAATTGAAAATTTTAGTGTTGATGAATGATAATGTAAATTCAACAAATCTTGAATCTATTAAAGATGAAATTTCTAAAGATACTTATGAATATTTACTAGATAAGAAAGCAGTATTATCAAATTATAATTTGAAGTTAAATTATGAATTTTGGAAAGCTGACGAGATTCTTAATGCAATTTTGCCTGAATCTAAATTAGATGAAATTCCATCTAGTTTTACTACTACTGGTCATATTGCACATTTAAATTTAAAAGAAGAATATTTACCATATAAGAAAATCATTGGACAAGTAATTCTTGATAAAAATCCAAAGATTACCACTGTTGTGAACAAGACAGAATCAATTCATACAAAATTCAGAACTTTTCCAATGGAAATCATCGCTGGTGAAGATAATTTAAATGTGACTCAACTGGAACTGAATTGTACTTTTAAATTCAATTTTAGAGATGTTTATTGGAACTCAAGATTACAAGGTGAGCATCTTAGGTTAGTTAAAGATGTTTTCAAGCCTGGTGAATTAGTGTTTGATGTTATGGCTGGTGTTGGACCATTCGCAATTCCAGCTGGTAAGAAGAAAATCATAGTATTAGCTAATGATTTAAACCCAGAAAGTTATAAATATTTGAAAGAAAATAATATTTTAAATAGAACTGACAATTTTGTGACTAGTTATAATATTGATGGTGCTAAAATGATTAGTGATTGTGCACAAATATTGCTTGATTATCGTAAACAAACAAGTACTATTACTTATAAAAAACCAATTAAAAAGAACAATAATAAAAAGCCTAAAATTGATAATTCTCAACAACCACAACAAAGAGCTTCAGAGATGGTGACTATTGACGTGCCTAAGCATATTGATCATTTTGTTATGAATTTGCCAGATAGTGCCTTAACATTCTTAGATCGATATATTGGAATATATGGTAATAATAAAGAATACTCTAAATTAATTAAAAATTATCCAGAATTTAAATTGCCAAATATTCACGTTTATTGTTTTGAAAAATTCTCGCCAGATGAAAGTCCACAACCGTCGATCGAACAGCTTCAAACCAGAGTATTTGCTACTATGCTTAAAATTATGAAAACTAATGATCAAATCTTAAAATATAATGATATTAAATTTCATTTAGTCAGAAAAGTGTCACCAACAAAAATAATGTTTTGTGTTAGTTTCCAATTACCTAAAGAAATTGCCTTCGCTAAATAGAATCTTACAATTTTACTTTAATAAATGAAATAGCCTAATAATACATTTCTAACATTATAACCAAAAAAAATTAAACTTACATAATTAATATTAAAGAATTTGATCAAACTTATGATCTTTCACCTCTTAATCTTCTAGCTAATTGGATATCTTTCTTTTGGATAGTAACTCTTTTAGCGTGAATAGCACACAAGTTAGTATCTTCAAAAAGAGAAACTAAGTAAGCTTCAACAGATTCTTGTAAAGCACCGATAGCAGAAGATTGGAATCTTAAATCGGTTTTAAAATCTTGAGCAATTTCTCTAACTAATCTTTGGAAAGGTAATTTTCTGATTAATAATTCAGTAGATTTTTGAAATCTTCTAATTTCTCTTAAAGCAACAGTACCTGGCTTATATCTGTGTGGTTTCTTGACACCACCGGTAGATGGAGCAGATTTTCTAGCAGCTTTGGAAGCTAATTGTTTTCTTGGGGCTTTACCACCAGTAGATTTTCTTGCAGTTTGTTTGGTTCTAGCCATTTTAAAAGGATATGTTTATGGTAGTTGAGATAAGTAATAAAAAGAAGTAAAAATAAACAAAATTATTTTGAAAATAGCTGGATATATAAATTCTTTTATACTTCATTATCATTTGTAAAATGGCTTTAAAATTTTAAATTTATTCAAAAAGTAAGAATAAAAAAATATTTTGGCGTAATTGGATGTTCTGAAATTTTCGCATGATGAATTTTGTATGCGAAGATTTCAGCACTACTTAATTTTTCCGCATTTTTTTCAAAAGAAAACTTTTAAGAAAACTTTTAGAGGCAAAAAGAATGAGAAGATTTCAGTCCGGTCTAACATATTCACATCATTTAATTTTTTTATTTTTTTTTTTTAACTTTTTTTTTAATTTTCTTTTTTTTCGATAAAATTTTAAATATATAAATATCTTTATAGATCCATTAATTTCAGTTGATCGATATAATATTTTCATTTTACTTATTGTTTTTTCTTTTTTTCTGGTTGAATAATAATCAAGTAGTATTAGTTAATTTTATTCTTATTATTTATATCAATCTAACAAATAAAAATGTCTGGTCGTGGTAAAGGTGGAAAAGGTCTTGGTAAAGGTGGTGCTAAACGTCACAGAAAGATTCTCAGAGATAACATTCAGGGTATTACTAAGCCAGCTATCAGAAGATTAGCTAGAAGAGGTGGTGTTAAACGTATTTCTGCTTTAATCTATGAGGAAGTTAGAGGTGTTCTCAAATCTTTCCTTGAAAATGTTATCAGGGATGCTGTTACTTATACTGAACATGCTAAGAGAAAGACAGTTACTTCTTTAGACGTTGTGTATGCTTTAAAGAGACAAGGAAGAACCTTATATGGTTTTGGTGGTTAAACAATTTATATATTTTTATAATAATTTTTTAATTTATAGTGTATATTAGATAAATTTCATACTTTTTAATTCAATTGTAAAAATTTTATATTGGAAGATTCTATCTTATGATGGATCTGATTAATTTACATAAGGAATGATTTCTGTAATGATGATAACAATAATATTGAGCATCAAATTGTTTCCTCAAAAATTAATTCCAATATAAATCACCCTACATTATCGCTTTATTTTTTATGTATATTTCAATTTTTTGAGAAAACCGACTAAATTCCGAGGGTCTGGATATCTTTAAATAAAATGAAGAATGCAAAAACAATGAAAAAAATTTTCTTTTTTTAATATAGATGGAAATTTTTTTTTATAATTAACGATTTGCTAATAAATAACTTCCTATTAAATAACAAATAATTAGATAAATATATGTATAATACAGTAGATTAATAATGCTTTCTAGAGTGTCACGTAACTTATTATTAAACTCTACTAGAAATAATTACACAAAAATAGTGTATAATGGTTTAAGATTCATAAGTAATACGATGTCAAGTGCAACAACGACGAACAGTTTGGACCACACAACATCCAATTCTACTGTTAATGCCACATCAGATACTATTATTAATGAAGAAAATAATGTTCCTTGGTATCTTAAAGAATCAGATATTGAAGAAGAGGTTCAGCATGTATTGCAAAAATTTGAAATGCCTGTGAACATTCCAAAGGATGCACCAGAATCATTAACGAAAATAATTGCATATATGGGGAATACTTTGAACTTGGAAGATGCAACACTTTTTGATATGAGACACTTAGATATTAGTGACAGAAGAGCTGCATCTGAGGTAGCAGATTATATGATCATAATGTCAGGTAAATCCAGCAAACATTTAATGAAAGCTGGTACACTATTATACCAATATTTAAAGCAAGAGTTTCATGTGGTGCCGGAAATGGAAGGTTTAGTCAAAGAATCATCAACAGTATCATTGCGTAGACTTAAGAAACGAGCTAAAAAAATGAACCAATCTGGAGTTAATGGATATTACGGATCTGGGGCCTCGGTACCTAATTCATGGATTATGTTAGAGACCAATGTTGATAATATCGGGGTGCATTTATTGTTGCCAGAGAGAAGAGAAGAATTAAGATTAGAGCTTTTATTTACTCCAAAGGCTGATCGTTGGAAATTAAAAAACAAACAGTCAATAAATAATAAAGAAAATGATGATATCTTTGCAGGCGTTAGATATTACCATACTACTGCTAGAAAGAGAAATGATTTTAAAATTGGAGATGTAACAAGATTAATATTAACTAGAAATTACGTTACTGCTAATAACAGTGCAATAAAGGATAAAATTAATAATTTACCATTAGAAGAAGCTAAGAGTTTATTTAAAACTAAATCACCACTTACTAATATAAGTGATACGCCTGTGTTTGTAAACAAAGAAGCACAAAAAATAATTAACGATTTGCAAAATACCAATAACACTAATATTCAAGAAATCTATGAAGTTTTCTTAATTCTTTTCAAAATTGACGATTCGATAATATCACCAGAATATTTAAGTCAATTATTATTATCTAAAATATCGGCTGAAACACCTTTAACATCCACTGATTTAGTATCAATCTCTAACGCATTTTTAACATCAATTGATACAAGTTTAGCTAATGGTTGTGATAAAAATCAATACATTGAAAAATCAACCAAATATTTAGACATTGTATCGAATTTATTGAAATATTATTCTATTCAAGGATCAGAGTTAGATTTAACAGATGTTAACATTCAACAATTTTTCATTAAATTAATCCATATTGCAGCTCCTACTATTCAATTAAAATTTACGCCGGAGATTATTGAATCAGAATTAAATAAATCATTTGATAGTAATAATGAGATCACTGATATTGCAAATTCTTCTATGGAAAGAACAACTTTAATAAATTCGAAATTATTATCAATATCGTTGAATTTCATAGAAACTTTAGAACATCAAATAACTTTTGTTGATGTTAATAATATGGATCAATTGATCACTTTTAAAAATCAAGTTTTAGTATCGTTGTTAAATGTTTATGCATCATATAGTCAAGTGGAAAATTTCCGTAAGTTATGGAAAAATAGAAAATACGCATATTCAGGAGCTATTGATACTAGACCTTGGTCTCAATGGTTAACTATTTGTTATTTATCTAATAATGATTCTTTAATGATCGGTGCTTTAAATTATGTTAGCCAATATTTCTTATCCAACTCTTTAATTGCAGATGATCATTTCATCAACTCTTTACAAAAAATATTGTATAAAGTTGATAGAAATTCTACGAGATTTAAATTAATCAGAGAACAGTTTTCCTTGTAAATAAATAGAAATAAATATATATAAGTTTTTTTTTGTTTTGTTTTGTTTTGTTTTTTGAACATTAGTAAATGGTCTTCAATATATTGTTATTACAAATTATATATGATAATTGGGAGCCCTGTCAAGTAGATATTTTTTTTTTCTTCCCTTACGAGTGAAAAAAATCAAAAGAAAATTTTTCAATTCATTGAATGAATGAATTTATCGATAATTATCTGCATGAGAGTATCAGCTAGAATCACATACATAATAATACAGCAATAATAATAATAATAATAATAATAATATAAACAATGGCTGCCTTTTCATCTATATTCGGAGGTTCATCATCTTCAAGTGCTGCTCCATCAACTGCTACAGGACCAAGATCAAGTTCAGCTATGGATAAAATTAAGCAAGAACTTCAAACAGAATTGGCAACAGCAAATGCCACAGAATTAATTAATAGATTAACCGAAACATGTTTTGAAAAATGTCCTCTTGGTGATGATACTTGTGTCAAAGATTGTGTTACTAAATACATGACCTCTTGGAATATCGTATCTCAAACTTATCTTCAAGTAATTCAAAATGCTAAAAAATAAACTAATCTCTTGTACATAATATTATAAAAAGATATATATCAATTGGTCGATCTATCAATGAATCTACTAGAATATGTATATAATGAATAGCTTTTCTCATTTACATTCATCTTTTCTTTTGTTGTAAGATATATTTTTATTCTACAAAATACTAATTTAAAGGTAATGTAAAATTAATGTAAAAATAACATATATATATTATGTATATATAAGTATCAACGACATTCTTCTTCTTTGATTGAGAGCACAAGAAAAAAAAATATTGAAAAAACGAGGAACAGTATTTCCAGTACAAGTAGTAAGTAGAATAATGTCAAAATGTATACTAGATATTTATTAAAAAATTAAAAATAATTGAGATAGAAGAAGCAAAGTATGTATAGAATAGGCAATTAAAAGAAAAAGAATGAAGAAAAAAAAGTTGATTTAAACGATTCTATTTCTAGATGGTTCATATGGATATAAAAGAGAAAGTAAACCAATAACCCCAACAGCAGCCCCACAAATCCAAATTGGAACGGTAGTATTAGGGTCAGCAAAATAAGCAATTACAGGAACAATACAAGCCATAGTTCTAGTAAACCCAAAAGCAATAGCAGAACCAGTACCTCTAGCAGCAGAAGGCATAACCGCTGGTGTATAAGCATATAAACAGCCGTAATAAACATCAATGAATATATAAACTAATGAAGATAAAGCAACATTTTCCACTTCAGTTTTAACTCTTGTATAACAAAAGAAACAAATCATAGAAAGAATTGCTCCTATTGCCATTGTACCTCTATGGCCAATGGTTTTTGGGAAGAAATAAAGTAAAGCAGCCCCAATAAGTGGACCTAAGATACAAAATGCGTTAGGAATAACATTATCACGATATTGGCCAGAAGTAGTAGACGCAGAAACATTGGCACCTCTAGAACTTAAATACGTAGGTAAGAAATTAGAGTACAAAGGATAAGCTAAACCTAATAATAACCACGACAAGTATAATAAAATTGTAGATCTAGTAACGGTTTTATTTTGAAATAAGATTTGTAAATGGCCACGAACTTCTTTGATTTTTTTTTGCAAATTAGAGAGACCTGGAGTGTTACTAATTTCAGTGACATATCTGATATCCCCACAAGCTTGTAATTGCTCTATGGTTAAAGAGCAAGGTCTGTTATATTTTTGAGCAAGTGCTTGTAAATTATCAACAGCTTCTTGGTCTCTACCATGAGTTATTAAATATTTAGGGGTTTCTTTCAAACGAATAACAAAAATTCTTAGAAATGAGAAAATTAGGACAATTGCTGCATTAACGTAGTAAGTGTATCTCCAACCACGATTATCAGCAGGATCACAAAAATCAGCAGTAGTATCACAACTTGAGTATGTTAATAAACCCCAACCAGTTAAAGTAGCAATAGTTTGGCCAACACCCCACCAACAAGCTAATAAAGTCACAGCCCAGCTACTATTACTTGGTAAATATTCGAGGAAAACTGTGGTATCAAGGACTAAATTACCACCATAAGCAGCAGCACTAAGACCAACAAATAAACAATAAGTAGCCCAAGAAGACATGGCACCAGCTAAAAATGCGAAAACAGCAGATAAAATTAAAGAAGAATTGAAGGCAAGTCTACGGCCAATAATATCTGCGGAGAACCCCCAGACGAGAGCCCCCACTAAAAGACCAGCATATAAAGATTCGGAATCAGAAGGATAGACTTGACCGAATTGAGCTCTAGTGAATGCAGCAACAGTAGATTGGATATAGGATAATTGAGAATCGGTAGCATAACCCATACCATTTAAGCAAAATAATTTCAAATGATACCAAGTGAAACCAATTTGATCAAGAGCATCGTTGACAAGTCTAATTTTTTCAGATAAAATACGATCATAGTCATTTAAATCAGAAATATCAGATTCAAAACCGGAAGAAATCTCTTCCTGTTTTTCGATATCAGATTTTTCATTAGTAGACATAATAGTTACAAAGGATAAGAAAGCAGTTGTATTAATCAATTAGATGAAAGTACAGAGAAAGGAATAATAAAATAAGGGAGATTGCAAGATATAGGAAAAAAATAACTTCAATATGGAGAAAACTAAATATTTAAATACAAATCGACATCAATGAAAATTCAAAAACTACAAAATTTAGTATTAAATACATCATTAACTGCTTTAAGTAATGAATCCTCTCGAGTTTTAACCCAACGAATCTTAACATCTTCTGCTAAATTAAATCAATTTGGTAAAAATGCACACGCGCACGTGTAGTAGCCTGTGTGAAGTAACCAAATTGTTAGACGCACATGGGGCTAGTACAAGAAAGGAAAATAAGAAGCAAGACACAATGAAGTAATCTATCGAAAAGTATGAGGTGTTCTACTCCTTATTACATTAGATCAATTTTTATAGCATCAATGATCACATCTTTCCTTATTG